>JAAAKE020133114.1:3301-14176 GCA_010014785.2 Anisolabis maritima | reverse complement strand
AGCGGTTCGCTTCCCGTCCTGAGCGACAAAATTTTATTTATATTATATTGGCTACTAATATAAATAAATAAGGACGGAGTCTAAATGGCCTCAAATGCCGAAAAAGACTTAAAAAAAAAACTGCAAATAACTATTTATTTTTAGGCCGACTACCTTTCGAATACTGTTTATTGAAAAAGGTCCCGAATGTCGACATTTTCCAAAAGAAAAAATTCCATTATCTTTCACCTTGCTGGTCTTCCAACAATTACAAACATTTCTTTAATTTTTAAAATAACTTTTGCATAATCCTCGTAATATTTTGCAACTTATTTTGTTAAATTAATATTAATAAAACAGATAACGAGATTAAGCAAAAAAATAAATTTCATTAATAATTTGAAAAATCATTAATCTAATGCAATAAAAAAGGTGATAACATTTCGGTTACCTTTAATAAAAAGCATTTGAAAAAAAAAATTTGTAATTTAAATTTTTCAATCTAATGTCCAAGTATTTATTTATCCAAGGATATTCACCTTTTGAATAATAGCATAAATTAATTTTTTTTTATTATAATATAAACAACTTTTAAAAAATTTCTTTTAGTTTGTAATATATATTTGTCCATCACCTATAAATAAAATTCTAACGTTTTTTCTTTTTATTCTCTAGGTTTTGTGATTCTCCAACCAGCGATCTTGATGCTCGAGTTCCTAAAGGTCGAGGGAAAAGAGGACGTGCAGCCGCAGCTGCAGCTGCTGCAGCAGCTGCTGCCGCTGCCGCCGCCGCCGCAGCAGCTGCATCATCACCAAACAGTGATTTAAGTAATTTTACCGAAACAAGGTCTTCAGTGCATTCAAAATTGCGGAACGGAGGTGCCAAAGGAAGACGAGGTGGTAGTGGAGCTGGAAGTGGAAGTAGCGGAAATTCAAATTCAGGAAGTGGAGGAGCTTCAACTCCAGGAACATCATCCCCGACACCTTTTATTTCGCCAAGGCCAGAAACTGGAAACAATAAACGAAAATCAACACGAACTCCAGATGATGATTCGGCTAAACGAACAAAATCAAATAGTGGTAATCCTAGTAGTAATTCCACTTCGACGTGTTCACCTCCAGCCTCTCCTGTTTTATTGGAGTGTCCCGAGCCAAATTGTTCTAAAAAATATAAGCATATCAACGGACTGAAGTATCATCAGTCACATGCACATGGATCACCTGACGAAGATGAAATCAAGGAACAAAGTTTAAGTGAAAATGATGAGAGCAATGCGGAAGCTCCTAGTCCTGCGGACAAATCCCCTGAAAAGTCCGAACCGACACAAGCTACGCGTAAAGAAGAACCAACAACAACAGTTACAACAACACCAACGGTGGCACCTATTACCACTGTTCCCCCTCCCCCTCCTCCTCCTCCCACTTCAACAACAGTTGCAACTACTACAGAGCCAACTCCTCCTTCAGAACCAACAACACCTACTACACCAGAAGCCCCGAAAACGCTCACAAAACCTCCATCAGGAGTTCTTCGATTTGGTCAGACTGAAGAAATTTTCTGTCAAACCAAACCCCCAGCTCCTCCACCTCCTCCTCCTCCCCCACCTGTTCCAGTGACAACTGCAACAGCAGCAACAACAACAACTCCTGCACCACCACCTCCTCCGCCAACATCAACTACTGTATCAATGCCAGTTCCACCACCACCTCAATTTAAAGTTAAACCTACCTCAGCTCTTATGCCAGATGAAAAGAAAGATAGAGCTAAATTAGCAGCACATAAAAAGAAATCACGTAAATCACCTGCTGGAAGTCCACATCCTCAACCAGATCATGGCTTTGGAATGGATGCTTCAGGCCGTGATGATGTACAAAGTCCTGCATATTCAGATATTTCTGATGATACAGCTCCAACATTAGAATCTGAACCTCCAGAACCAAAACCGAAACCAGCGGCTGTGCAAACGGATAAAAAACAAGGAGTACAAGAACCAGCAGGGCCACCTGTACCTCCTCCCACTGCTCATGGAATTCCTCATTATGGGATGTACCAATTTTATGGCCAGCCGCAATATCTTGTACCCTCAGTTGAAGGTAAAGCCAAAGAGCAAGTTGAAAATAAGGCTGCAGAGACCAAACCTGAGCCAAAGGATAAAGAATCTCCACCTCAAGAGTTCCAACAAAAATTACATTATTATCCCTATGGGTATAGTTATCCTTATAATATGGAAAGTTATCCATTAGCTGTACCTGAAGATAAAGTGGCTAAAGAACAACAACAACAAGCTGCCAATGCAGCAGCAGCAGCAGCTGCTGCTGCAGCGGCGGCGGCTGCAGCTGCAGCAGCTGCAGCAACGGCACCCCCTGCTAAAGAGGATAAATCACCAAGTCCAGCAGATCATGCTCAGAACCCAACACCTAAAGTCTCTTCATTGCCAGCTGCACCAAGTCCTATTCAAGTGCCAACCCCTGGTAAACCTAAACCACCAGAACCACCTCAGGCTCTCAAAGACAAACATCAAAATGACAACCATCAAATATTAAAAGAATCTATTGAAATGAAAAATCAAATGAACCCTTATGTATATGCGAGACAACCAGCGGCGCCTCCTGGAGGACATCCCGAAGATTTTCGAAGATATTATGTCTTCCCTGAACAGCAGCAACAGCAACCACCACCTCCGCCTCGAAGAAAAGAAACACCCGTAAGTAATAAATTTTAATTTAAACTTAAATACCACTCTTATAATATTAGTTCCATTTAAAATTTTCAAAAATGGATTTTATATCATTTTGTTTTTGTTTTTTAGGTGGAGAACAAGGGACCTCAAAATCCACAACCTAAAGTGGCTACCCCTAATCCAAGTCATAATAAACATAAAGAGAAGATTGAAGAAAAGAAAGAAGAGAAAATACCCAAACCCCCAACACCTCAAGAAGGAGTCAAACCAACGATGGAAACACAAGGACCACCTCCTCCTCCAACTTCTTCATATGCCTATATCCACCCAGGATATATGCAACCTCCGCATTATGGGGCCATGTCTTATGATCCAAGCAGTAATATGTATCGAAGTCTCAATTCGATGCTTGTTCCTGGTCCATATGGTGCGAATCCATATTTACATCCTTCTATACCTGCTCGTTACCATGCGCCAGAAGATCTCTCAAGATCGCCTTCAGGTCCAACTAAAGCGCTTGATTTACTCCAACATCATGCGAGCCAATATTATTCATCCCATAAAATACATGAACTTCAAGAACGAGCTTTGAAATCTCCAACTCCAAAAGGTGGTGGAACTGCTCCAGGGGGATCTCCAAACGCCGGCGGTGCCCCCGGGTCAGGACAACAAAGACCACCAAGCGGAGGTGGTGCTACTCCTGGTGCCCCGCCGACAAATACGCCCGGAAACGGGAATAGCCAGAATGCAAATGCCGTAGCAGCAGCGGCAGCCGCAGCCGCTGCCGCTGCTGCTGCGTCTGGCACACCAGGAGGAACTGGACCACCCACGGGAGGAGCTGGAAATGGCGGTGGAAATGGAAACGGAGGAAAGACGTCATCAGATGGTGGCAAAGAGGCTCGATCACCACCACCCCAGCGACACGTGCATACCCACCATCATACCCACGTGGGCCTGGGATACCCGATCCTGGCTAGCAATTATCCGGGGCCCTACGGAGGTAAGCCGATGGTGCGGCCCTGACAGTAGGCGCTGTGCGCCCATTAGGCGTCTAATAACCCTTTTGTACACCATATTGGTGCGTCCACTTCTCGGCTCCGCTCGTATTTTGTTACCAAATCTAACATGCCCCAAATATATATATATATATATATATACAATTATATGTAAATATATATATAATATATATCTCTAACTAATATATATTTATATATATGTATATGTATATTATAATTTTTATTTTACTAGATAAGTCTGTGATATCTCTTGTGGCATTAATAGTATGGCCGTATAAAAGTATAATCTTAATTTCGCCATTTATTTTGTTTGTTTGTGTGTAAGGACCATCTCAATTCTTTCTAATTTTAATATTTAATCAAATGGACTGCTATTCATATATTTAAATAATAATAATACATCTGAGGCTTGTATTAAATCGTGTTCGTATTTTGAATTGTAAATTTTACAAAAGAAAGTTCCATTTGACTAGACTGGAAAATTAGAACTGTTTGAGAAGGATTCATTTTTACTAAAAAAAAAGAGGCAAAAGAAAAAAAGCACTTTTTATTATTATATTATTATAGTTTGTCAATTTTGTATGAAAAAAAAAACAAAAAAAAAAAAACTAAAAAAAAAAACAAAAAATTATCTATTTGCGAGCGAGCATTTTCTGTGAAAGTACAACTCCCTTCTTAATCGCCAAATGATGCACTCCAGTGTTTTTAGTCTTCCATTCTATATAACAAAAAATAAATTTAAAAAAATAATTTTTTGTTTAATCAATCGATGCCACATGTTTGAAATGGGCCATCTAATGTGCAATGCTATTTGCTAATATTTTATTTTGATCATCAAAATTAAATAAACAAAAATGCATTGGCTTACTTAAAGCGATTTGCATTTTGCATTGCACATTCATCAGAGAAGTTAAAGAGAAAAATAAAGACAAATTCCGAAAGAAAAAACACAGACATAGCTAACAACCCACTAATTTAAAGGTGTGTGTTGTTTTTTGTTCTATATAATCGTGCTTTGCGTGTGTGCGTGTGTGTGTGTGCCTGTTTGAGAATGACAGCTAGAGAGGATGGGGGGGATAAGAATAAGTCTATGTCTGTGTGTTTTTTTAAGTGAGCTGAGAGTGAATGTGTCGATTTCTAATGCTTTCCCTCGGGATACGTTCCTTTGTGCATCGATTGATAGGGCAATTAAATATAATATTGATCCAGAAAAAAAATTTTGTCACCTTGGAATCAAACTGGTAATCCCAAGATCGAGGGTTCGATTCCCGGAGATCCAGAATTTTTTAATAAATTCAAATGAATATATATGTTCGGAAATATTTCTCAAAACAACGTTTATCTTATTAATCAGAGTTCAAAGAACTCAAAAAAATTCCATAAGAATTTTATTAAGCATTTTTTGATTATGTTTCAGTGAGGCGTTTGAGTTAGCCCTTTCGGTCATCAAGACATTCGAAAAAGAAAAAAGCTAAAAAAGAAGAAAAAGAAAACATCATTTCGAAGTGACATCGGTCCTTTTTTTTTTACTCAAACGAATTATTTGGCGCATAATCAAAAATCAAGAAAATATAAAATTTTTTATTTTTATTTTATTAATCATATAACTATTTTATTATTATAAAATAAGAGAGATAGTTTTTTGAACTCTGTCATTGTGTTAAATTTAAATCGATGGACATTGGAGAAAAGAATATATCCCCTCTTGGTGAATGCTTTTTTTTGTAAGACATGTGAATGTGTGTATTTTTTTTAAATTAATTTTTATGGGTGTTTTACGGGTGACGACAACAATTTAGAGAAATAATCGTTGGGGATTTTCTCTCTTTTGTGTGTTCGCAGCGGCCGTGTTAGCGAGCCAGCATGCGGCCGCTGTAGCCGCCACGGTAATACCATTCCCACCCACCAAATGAAACCACTCACCACACATATAAGCACTTACTAGAACAAGAAAAAAAACCAACACCCTTAACCCCTCCCTTAAATACAAAGCAACCATTCCATCGCGATTCTGCGACACTCAAGAGAGCCAGAGATAGGAAATATTTAGAGAAAAATAAATAAATAATAAATAAATAAATATATAAGAATAAAATGAGATTGAAAGATTGACGAGTGAGTCACATGTGGCCAACGAACATATGTTTATCTCAAAGACATTAAATCTCTTTTTTGTGTATATAGTGTAAAGACATGTGTCTTATTAAGAAGAACATTATATATATATAAATATATAATATATCTATATATATAATTTGTGTAGACAAAAAAAATCCTTCAAACTTATTGTGTATTTTTAATGTTTTTCAATTATTAGAAAAAAAACGCAAAAATGTTAAGTAATTATTTGTCATTAATTAATGCAAAGTACTTTTTATCAAATAGTACATTTATTTCTGATATATATATCAACAACATTTCCATTCCAGTTTTAGTGGAATGTGAATTGTACAGTAAAAAATTCAAAAAGAAATCAAACTTTTATTATAGAGATGGTAGCGAATATTTGCTTAGAGACCAACAAGGAGTGGAGAATGGATGACTAGTTATTGTTTGTTATTTAGAGAAAAAAGCCCTCCTATTGTTTTTGTGTTTGGCAGAACAAAAAAAAGGCGTTCTGTCTAAAAAAAAAACAGCCTCAATGTTCTATCACTTATACTAGGGTAAGAATTGTACAAAAGAGCCTATTTCAATTAAATCACTCAATTGCTAATAGAAAACCCCTTCTCAATTTTGTCTTCTCCTTGTAGTTAATAGAATCTATTCATAATTTTTTCTTTTTTGGCTGTTTTGTACAAAACAAAATCAATATGAGTCTTGATTTTGTATATAATTTTTTATTTTTTTAGAATTTTTTTTTTTAATCGAAATTTGGAGTTTTTTCATACGACGTAAAATTAAAGGAAACATTGACTGATGATAAAATAAATTTAAAAAACCTTATCAACTGCGGTTAAATATTTTTAAATTTCAAACAAACAAATTAATACTAGTCTAAAAGATATTTTTTTACTTTTACTTAAACTATGGTCTTTTTAAGAATGAAGGAGTGAAGGATGGCTGACAGATAGGAGATTAATAAAAATTAAAATCAGAAAAAATTAAGTTTTTATTTAATTAACTTATGTGGCTGAGAGGTTAAAAGTATTGATATTGTCAATATTGATAACCTTATGGGACTGCCTGGCAGAATTTATTTAATACAAATCACTATGACTGGATTATTTTTATAAAGTACATAAATGTTTAAATATATATTCAATTAGCAGGAGACGTAAAAATTTAAAAAAAAATTGACGTCTCCGTTGCCCAAATTCAAATTTTTTCTATTGCTAGAGAGTAATTAATGCATTTTGGTGCCAACTTAATTTTCATATTATATGAAATCATTCAAATTTAAGGATTATAAAGAGATGAAGAATTGAGTGCCCATTGCGGAAGCCCTCCTATAAATTGTAGTCCACTTAGTATCAATTTTAAATGGATAGTAACATTTTTTAAAGCGAAGAAATTATACAATTGAATGGCGGATGTCCTTTGGCCAACAGCCATGAAATTAAAAAAAATTTGACTGACATTGCCCCTAAGATTTTGGAGATGGCTAAAACTTTGCATTAAGTTAATTAAATAAAAAGTATTTTTTCCAATTTTTATTTTTGCTACCCGAATGGCTACTACCATCAATTCGCCTCTTGGTTATTTTTTTTTATTTTAATCATCAGAAATAGTTCCTATTTTTTATATTAAAAAAAAAATCAAATGTAAATAAAAAAAAAGAAAAAATTTTTCCACATCCCCACTTCCTTTTATTTTTCTTTCTTTTTTTATTTTTGTTAATTTTTCTGCAGATACGAAGTATGTAAAAAACTCTTCTTATTAAAAAAAGGAAGAATGGAAAATTTATAATTTATATTTAATTTATTATTTCATATTAATACATTCAATACAAGAACATTTTGCGTTTCTCCATGGTCCATTTGATTATCACAAACATTAAAAAATTTTTTTTTTTAATTAACAAAATGGACCGCGGCGGATCGTCAAAGAAAAAAATAAATTTCAATATTAAAAAATAAAGAAACATATATATAATTTTTTTTTTGTAAAATATATATATATATTTTTCGTAAAAGATCTATAATAAAACCCAAAAGTCTTTCATTCATAATAATTATTGTATATAAGTGAATATATATATATATATACATATATAATAATTTATTCATTTTATAGTACAACATACAATATAAATTCAGGGGATACATTTTTTAACAAGAATCATCAATTTTATAAAATTTGTTTATTATTTTTTTTCTAATTATAAATATGAAAATATTTCTGTCTTTTTGAAATATTAAAAAATCATATAAAAAATAATTAAATAATAATAATTAAAATAATACGTAATAATAGTTGTTTACAAGATAAGTATTGATGAGATTAAAGGAAAAGAATATTTAGGGGTGGGGTTAACGATTACCAAGGGAACTTTTGTAAAGTCCAGCCAAACTTTTAGCAGCCATGAAAAGCATGTCTCGTCGAGATACGCCGCACAATGCCTGATGCCATTCGGTATGAGCGACCTGAACAAGGTGAGTGAATGAGAGTGAGAAAACTCGGAGATTTATCATTTTATTTACCTGTAAATTACTAGCAATTAATCCTCCAATTGGGACTTTAAATCCAGAGGGTTTTAGAGGGAAATCAGCTGGCGTCTCTTCTCGAGCTACAGCTACAATCGCACCTGGGACCGGGGTCATTTGTGTGTAGGTGTGCAGTTGGATTTTTCGGACAGGGTCATCCAAATAAACTAGGCCAAGATCGAACCATCTATAATAAATAAATGAAAATAAATTATTTTGGAAAAATATATAAACTATGTTTTAAAGCAGTGATCTCGATTCGTGTTCCATTTCAAATATTTCGCGCAAAAATCACATAATTGAAAATTGAATCAATCTATATCTACTTTTAAATACAACATATTTTCAGTTTAATCAACAAACATCCGAGCGATAAAGTAACTTTATTGTTAAGTCCATATAAAATTTTAGTGTAACACGTAAAAATTTCAATATAGCAGTCTGCGAGTTCCAAACAAGTTGAATCATTAAAGCTTTAAAGCATTAACTCATAAAGTTTGATTAATTGAGAAATATAATTTTTTACTAAAACAAAATTGTGTCCTATAAGAATAAACATATATCAAAAATAATCTCAAGTAGAATTTAGATTTAATTTAATTTGCGTATTTAAAATTACCGATTTTATTTGAAAGTTTTGATACTGTCCTCAAATCTCTCAAGCGTTATAAATCACTATTTCTCGAAACTATATATATATGAAGAAAATTAAATATTTATTTATTTACTTATCGTGGGCAACTTCGATGAGGAAATTCTCAACAGCAATGATGGGGCATTTATCAAAAACTTTATTCGCTGATCGGACAGAAGCGATTCGCTCTTCAGCTGCTCTCCAAGCGGATTCAAAACCTACGGGCTGAGCAGCTACGTTTTTCGCCTCTGCGTGCTTTCCACTAAAATAATAAAAGAAATAACATTAATGAATCAAACTTAAGTAATAATTAATTAATTAATAATCTTACGAGATAGTAGCTTTTCCAAAAGTTAATTGAAACGCTTCCCGAATGGGGCTAACTTTAACTTCCTTATCGGATGCCACGATAACTTCCACATCACCGCCGGAGTCTGAAATTATTCATTCTAGCCTAGCATAATGGCATTTTAATTAGTCAAAATTCTTTTTTCTAAAGAAGAAATCTTTTGCAACAGAAAAGTAATGAAATGTTAATGGCGTGCAAAAAAATGATTCTACAAAAAAGCAACAGAAAATAAAAATAAGTAGGTGAGTATTTAATTCTTATTATCGCAATAATTGTGCTAATGTTTATGAAAAAGATTCTTTGCAATGTGCCAACTTTAATCTCTAATATTCAACAACTGAGAGAGGGTTCATATGTAAGTCATAAATGTTATCTTTTGAATTATTTTAATTTGTATGTTTATATCTTGGCAAGAAGATAAAAAGAAGCAAAGTTGAATAAACTAATGATTTCACTTATTTCTTTTTAGCTAGCTAACTTACAAATGAATTCCCTCATTTGTGGGTCTAAAGTGGTGATCATCGAATCCACTGAACTCTTTGCCTTTTCTGCAACTTTGGATAAAATTCCAGTGCTAGTGCCCATGGCTCCTTTAACCCAGCCGAATAAACTTCCTCCCATGTCTAATCCTCCAACAGGCTCTGCAACTGGAATCGTTTTATTTGAAATCGATGGGTCTCCTTTGCTGGGTGGAATCGCTGGGCTAAAAAAAACGAATTTCAACCAATCATTAGAGAGGAAAATTTGGGTCTATGCTTATATATTCTAGTTTTTTTTGTTAAGGCTTAAAAACAAAGTATTTTCTTCAATTGCCCTATTAATATTTAATATATAAATTTAAGTGTTTATTTTTAAAATTATAATAAACTATTTATCACTATTTATCATTAGATTTAAGCTGAGTTTTTTATTTATAAAAAAATCATCCTAAAGTCCATGCCTAGCCAGATAGCTAAGAATACGTTTTTGGGTAATTAGAATTTGAAATTAAAAAATGTTGAGCTCATCATAAAGAAAATTAGCATGATTGCAATTCCAAAAATCTGGTGTGACGGCTGCACCATACAACTTTCTCAAATTAGGCTATGTATTGTGAGAAGAGATTTTTTGCATAGTGCCACCTTGGAAGCCAGTTCGCAATTTTAATTTACCTTTCATTTTTAGAGATTTATTTATCGTTTCTAAGTATTATCAATATTAAAAAAAATTAAATTAATTTAATTAAATCTCATAGGAATTTTTTTTATATTTAGGTTTTTTTTAAAAACCCTCAATCCTAACAAAAAAAATCATTCCCCGGTTGGTTAACCCTGGTGTATCGTGCACTGATGACACACACCATTCCCTATCGGCGGTTTCGGGTTCTCTAACCCATTCCCGGTCACCCTCCCCAGTTCCCCAACTTGTTATATTGATTTAGGTTTGAAGAATATTTTATATTTATATTTTGTTACATGGCAAAGGTCTTATGAGTATTTAAAATCTAAAATTGGGGGCTCCACACTATTTTAAAGGCGGAAAATGATTAATATATTTTAATGATTATTTAATTTATTATATGTTCAACCAATCTA
>JAAAKE020133103.1:0-14177 GCA_010014785.2 Anisolabis maritima | reverse complement strand
ATATGGCCTGTAAATGCCGAAAGAAAAAAATATTAACTTTTGAAGTCCCAAAAGGATAGAGATTTTTGAATTAGCTTTTAATATATATATATGATTTAAACCATTGGTTTTTAAACATTTTTACTTATTTTAAAAAGGAAAAAGAAGAGGCAACACAAGATAAAACTTAAAAAATTTTGACTATTCTAAATCGCTTTATTAATACGATAATAACATTGGATATAATATCGCACCTTGGAAAGAACAGTGAGCTAACTCAAAAATTGTGTATATATGTCTGAAGTGTTTTTTAGGATCATTTTTCAATGAAAGAGTGCCCTGGAATCAATAAACCTATTTTTTAAGTTATTTTTACAAATTTATTATTATTTAGAATTATTTTGTAGAATGTTTCATTATTTATGAAGGACACATACATAAAATGCTTTTCCTGAAAAATTCCATCTTTGGAGTTGGCAAACACCTTCCCAAGGTTCGATATGTAATTCCGATTTTAAAGTGGAACTTAAGATATTTCATTTTTTTCGTAGATCGGAAGGGTGGAAAATCAAATTAAACCTCATTCTTAAATTTTATTTTATTTTATTTATTCTGCTTTAATAAAAAAATCCTGAATTAGCAAAATATCTTTTTTTTTATATTTGCTATTGAGAGTTAATTCCCGTCCCTCTACTGATTTCGAAGGGGATTTTATATTTTCATAATTATTGCTGAGAACTTTTTTCTGGAAAAAATTCTCTACCCAACAAAAAAAACCTTCACTCGGTCACAAACGGACAGACAGACGAGACATTGTCTTTTATATAGCTATAGAATAATGGTGAATTTACCGCAGGTGAGGGTCGGGAAAGAGTTGAATCTCGGCGTTCAGGCAACGCGGGACTCTGGTCCTTTTTGCTCCTCTCCACACTGAAAAAATGTATTATTTAAAAAAATACGTTTATAATTTTAGTGAATTATAATTACAGTTAAAAGAGGATGTAGAATTTTTTTCATTTAGTAATATCTAAAGCATAAAGTGAATTCTTAAGTATTAGATGCCTAATTTTTTTTCGTCTGATTTTAAAGAGGTACTCAACTCAAAAGAGAGAACACTTCTAATTAGATGAATTTAAAAAAAAATTCTGAAGAATATTCCTATCCACCATTTTACAAAGTTTCTACTAAGTCCAGGCTCACAAATCAGGAATAGATGAATATTTAATTGCTAGAGGTTTTAAGGTTAACAAATTTTTTAGCCTATGAAGGGTTGAATAATTGTTTTTTTTTTTTTTTTCATTCCGTTAGAACGAATTAAAATGAATGGATTATAGTATTCAATATTGTGTAAAAACTATGAGTGAGTCTAGTTATAGATATTGAAAGAAGTGAATTTTCTTTCTCTCTTGTAGAGGGAAAATGCCTCATAAGAGAAATTACCTGCTACTTCGAGATCCACTTTTCTTGAAAATCCCAGTAAGTTTCTCTCTAAGATCTTTTTTACTTCCTTTTTCTTCCCCTCCATAACTTGCATCTGAATCATATCCCTAAAAACATATTTTTTTAATTAAATGATTTATAATAATAGAATCAATTGATTTTCTTACTTGATATTCTCCTCCATGAGTTTCATCGATACTCCTTGATTTAGTTAATTTCTTTAATTTTCCTAAAATTCCTTTCTTCTTTTTCTTTTCACCAGGCGTTTCACTTGTCGTTGATCCACCCGAAAGGCGACTTGAAAAACAAATATAATTGCAATTTTTAAATGGATATATTCGCAAAGTGGCTCATACACTTCCAGTTTTCCTGCGCAGTATAGGCACGTATTTATGCTTTTTCACAATTATGGTATTGAACCATGTACACAGTTCACAAAGTTAAGGGTAAAAATAAAATCGAAATAAAAACACCTGGTTTGAAATTCTTTTTATTTTTTTTTTAAGTTTTCTTTCCCATCTGGAGCCATTTAGACTCCGTCCATATTTATTTAAATCATTTGGTATCCAATATAGGTCTGAAATTCCTTCATATTCTAACCGGGTCAGAGCTGCTGGATACGAGATATTAAGAGCGTGCTTAAACTGGCGATGTGAGCCCTGTCCTTTGGTCCAGAGGTAAAGGTCAGTGGTTCGCTTCCAGTCCTGAGCAACAAAAATTTATTTATATTATATTGGCTACCAATTGGTATAAATAAATAAGGACGGAGTCTAAATGGCCTACGATGTCTTAAAAATCTTAAAAAAAAAAACTCGAAATATGTTTGTATCGACCCTCTACTTTAAACCAGTAATAGTTTCCAACTGCCTGACCCAGAAACCTTTACCGGTCGTCCGCAGAGTAATAACAGTATATATTCAAAATTTTACTGAAATAATTTTTTTATAAGTTTATTTATAAAATATTTATTTTTATATTCTTTAAAAAGACTGTCTGTGGTGCTAGCGACAGAATCTTAATTATTTTCTTAATGAATTAAAAAAAATCCATACCTGTCCATGGGAGATTCGTGACGCCTTTGTAAAGAATAATACCGATGGTCCATATCGGAGCCAGTAGATTGAAGACTAGTTAAACTTCCATCCGTCTCATCATCTTTCCAAATAACCTTTAATAAAACAATAACAGCAATAATAATAAATAAGAAAAGAAATTACAAATTCATTTCTTTAAGATCTACCTGATCAGATTTTTTATTAGTTTGTTCTAATGATAATGATTTGCGATAAAGGCTTCCTTGTTTTTGTATGCCTCCACCTGCCGATTTTGTTTTGGATTTTATATTTTTAACTTCAACTTGGGTATCGGATTCTGTGGAAGCCGCTCTAAAAAAAAGAAGAAATATCACTTTTAATGGATAAAATTTACATGGAAATACACTATAGGCCTTTATAAGATAACTTTCATTAAGCGATGCGTTATCCTTGGCTTTTGCTCAGGGCTCTGAACTAAACTTTTTTCTTAATCTTATCTTAAAATTGTTTTTTAGTTTGTAATGAACTAAAATATGGAATCTTCCTCTTCTCTTTATTCTATTTTCATAATGAACTAATGGCGCCCCCAAATTCAAATTTGTTCAACACCTAAGCTATAAAACACCATTCGGCATATTAAAAAAAAGGTATTAGAGTTTTTGGATAACGTATTTAGAAATATAAATTTATTCAGACATAATATCTTTTTGGGGGAATTGGTGAAACTAACTTTCCTAACACCATACCTCATACATGGATTATTTATTCCAGGCATTAGCCAGACGCTTTAACTCTATTTTTAACGGCGGATTGGTTGAGCCTTTAAAAAATGTCTCTCCTTTATTTAAATATTTTCTAAATTATTCTTTTCTCTTACCTATGTATGTAATATATTTTTAATTTCATTTATGGATATAATTTTTACGATTTTTAAAAAGAATGATTTAGGATATATAAGAGATAATAATTGAAAGCTTTTTTTTATTCATAACATTGGACCTAATACAAAATTAAATAATCAGTTATTTTTTGAAAAAGTTTTATTAATTATTATTCATTTTATTAATGAAATATCTATTCTTTTTTTTTTTTAAAGTTTCTGAACTTTTTCATTTGAAATAGTTATTAGTACTTCAACCTTTCGGAGATAAGACAGCGTGCCCTTTAAAATTTTATACCAGCTGCTAACTAAAAAAATGTCTCTGATAAAAGGTGGGCTTCTTGAGCGTTGGTGTTTTCAGATGGAGGGGTTCTGCTGTAAGTGGATTCAACCCTTGGAGAGTCTGCGCCCTGATAACATCAATAAATCGCTCACAATCTAAAAAGAAAATAACTTCGGACTTTGGAAAATATCAAATAAAGGAATTGTGGTTGTCCTAACAAATGAACAAAAAGAGCAACAACTAAACAGTCTTATGTTCGATGTTAAAGCAACTTGTTGATAGAGCGAGCTGTCTGACAAATGGCAGGTTGAGATATATTCTCAATGGAATGAAGCTAAAAAGATGCGCCCAAAATCTTAATATTCAAATAAATACTGGTGAATTTTCATTTAGTAGCTAGTGGTCAATTGAGGAGGCAGTAGCTAAGACAAATAAGCTGCAGATTAGGGATCTAGAGTTGTACAACAGCTCGGGTTCTAGTCCGGCTTGCCGCAAAAAATTATTTTCCAGAAGTCTTCTCATGGGATAGGCAGTGAGAGATAATCTAACCCCCATTTAAAAATTGGCAATACAATGGGCCATTATTGGCCTAAGTGAGTCTCCCTGGCGGGAACGACAACCACCTCAAACTGACCCAACCATAGTGGCCAATTAGAAGAAAATCTACCCAACATATATTTCTGGAATGTTTGATTAAGGAACCCGGATAAAAGATTACCAGCTATATCTCCAGGTCATAGTCATATCAGTTTATTTTCAAACAAAACGCCCTTTGTGAATGGGGGTCTCTCGCTAATTCAGATCCACCAAATTTTTACTTTTTTCACTTAGAATGGTTTGGCGTTTTGTCGGCCGAAAAAATTGCAAATAAAATAATGTAAATGTCGCCTGAAAAACAGATAGTATTCTTTTCTTTGAATTCCTAAGAATGATTTGTTAAGTATAGCATATACTGTAGGTTTGTTTCAAAAGCATTTTCCAAACGATTGAAACAACAACGCATGGGGTGTTTGTTTATTTGGTCATTAATAAGGTTCTTGGCGACCGTTTCAAGCAGTTGAAATAAACCTTGTAATTGACGAAATTTAAATATATTAATAATGGTGAGTGACATCAGAGTTCCTTTTAGTTCATCCTTCAAATAAAAAATTCAAAAGTAGTATATACATGACAACTATTCTTAGATTACTAAGAAATGATTGATGAATAATTTAAATAAACATGCTATTTTATTTTAATTCTATCTGATTAATTCATTTATCAGGAAAAATAAAGATAATAAAATTGCTTAAGATGGGGATAGAGTTAAATTAATTTTTTCCTATAGAGAATTGAAATTACCTCCTTAGACCCATTCGACGAGATCTTTCTCGATCTCTTTCCTCTTCACTTAAACGTTGGTATTTACGTAATTCTTCTGTCGCTTCTGTTAGCCTTTGGACAGTTGCCTGGAGTTGGATTTTACGATCAACCGACGATTCTAAAAAAATTTTATTATCACTTTGAATAGATTATTAAATATAATATATATCCTAATCTAGGGAATAAAATTTAAAAAAAGTTTGCATTTTATATGTTGCTTGGTGTATAACATTTGTAAATTTTTTCGCTGCGACTCACCAAAATTCGGTTCGCATCCCACACTTTGGGAACCACTGTTCTAACTTATAAAACAAACAAATATTTTCGATAATTTAATAAGGCCATTAGAATGTAGATCAATAAGAAACAGCTCAAAATATATATATATTTTACTTTTATCAATGCTTCGCAACTAGGCATCACCCATCATCAGAACAATGGTGGAAAATAATCAATAATATCTACAACCTCTGTCTAATGATTAGTGAAGCTTTGTTAGAAAAATGTGAAATATATACTCTGAGCCGAAGTCTTTGTTTCTTTATTCATCAAAAATTTTAGTATGTTAATTTAAAAAAATTATTGTTATTAAAAAGTAAAATATATAAAATATGTTAAACTAATAATATGATTAAAAAGATGGAAGACTTTTAGGTAAAGGCAATTTTCTTTAAGAATAATTATATACCAACAACAGAGGGCTCTAAAAAAGGGTGAAAGAAATCATATATACTAAATATTCAGAAAAAAAAACCTTTTGTCTGTTACAGAGAAATAACCTCTGCAGATTTTGTACACATAAAATAGACTTAAAAATTGTAAGGGATTAAAACTGCTGCTTCCCCAGCCAGATAATTTTACTTTTTTTTAAGTCTATTTCGGCATCTGAGGCCATTGAAATTCCGTTTAAATTAAATGTTAGTACAGAATTTAAATAAATTTTATCGCTCAGGAAGATCGCATCGAAGCGAACCACTATCTCTGCTCCATGGGGCAAGATTTAATTTCAGAGGTCGACATCTCAGGGGCAGGGAACAGTGATAATCATTGTGTTTAGATACATATTCCCTCTGGAGGGGGACGATATTCTTTCGAAGCTTGTTTAGACCTCCTCGTGATTAGGAATACATATTTTGAATAATTATATGTCAGAAAAGTGGAGAGGAGGCATGAGATAAAATAAGGTTGGGAACCATTGGAAGATTATAATATAATAATTGAAGATGGAATGCAAATGAAACAGCTAGAAAGATTTTTAGGTACTTTTTAAACAGCAATTATTAAACAAAGTCTCCATTCCTTTTGATCATAAAAATGCTCGAAATTTCTTTTGGTTAAAGAGTAAAATAAAAAAAAATGATATTAGAGAAGAGCACAATTAACACAATTAGTTGTTGAATACCTTTAACAAATTCTTTTCTTTCTAAACCAGGAGATGATTCTCGGGATTTCGGTCCCTGGATTTCATGTTTTAACAAATTATTAGAAAAATTTTGTTTATTAAAAAAAAAAAAAAAGAAAAAGAAAAAGAAATTAATATACCTTAAGTCTCCGAGGAGGCGTTGGAGTTGATGGATCTGGTGGCGGTTTATTCTTTTGAGGAAACAGATCTGGCGCTAGTCGCATCATTTCATCAATCTAAATTGAATTTAAAAAAATTTTTTTAATCGTAAAAGAAAAGAATAAAGAATTTGAAGAAAAAAGAAACTAGCCGTTTTTCCCCCAATCTCATTTGAAGATATTTCTGTCTACTTGCGTCAACCCAATGAAATTTTTTTGGGACATTCATCTGCAAGAGCAAGTAATTTGTAAACCAAATGTTTTGGGGGATAAATTAAAATGAAACTAAGCATAGGAGAAAGGGAAGGGGGAAGGGAAGATGGAAACAGATGGGTAAAAACTCTGATTTAATTTTGGGATGTCAAATATAAAACAGGCAAAAATTTTTGAGCGGAAGAGAGTAAGTGGATAAGAATATAAATTCTAATGGATGAAAACCAAACCCCCCCCACTTTGACTAGTCGTTTGAGTTATTGCCATTGTCAACAATTGTAACTATAAATCCACTGGATATTCAAAGTGATTTAATTTATTTAAGATTCAGTGAAATCCGTATCCAGAATTTCTATAATAATATAGATTTTTTTATTATTGGTCTCGCAAAATATCAAGGCTCAAATTTGTTATTTAAGCAGCATGCGACATGGAGGTTTTGAATAAAATCGGCGATGGTGGATCTGGTGTGATAGTATATCATATTACTTTCTCTTGCCTAAGCAGATAGAAGATTATCCATCCTTTTGAAAAACTGTTCTACTGTAGTTTCCATAAATATTAAGTAAAAAAATCTACAAATACGAAATACAAAATCCTTGAGAAGAAAGTTTAGAAATAAATAAATAATAACCTGCTGAAGAATGACATTAATTTTCTTGTCTTCATCGAAATCAGCACGGCGTCTTCCCTGAGCCATTTGTCGCATCTCTTCACGATCTTTCTCGAATCTTTCACGTTCCCGACGTAATTTCTCATTTGTTGTTCGTAATTTAGCATGTGCATCACGTAATTCCAGAAGGTCACATTGTAATTCTGTTATCTTACGTTTTGTCTCTTCTTGTTCCTCTTCTGATTGTTTGCGCAATTGCTCTTGACGTCTCTTAGCCTCTAGTCTTTCTTTATCACGTTCACGTTCCACCTAAATAAAAAAGAACGAAATCATTCCTATTGAGTCTAAATAAACATATCATTTCCTTTTTTTAAATTTAATTAAAATTTTTTTTTAAAGGTGCAAATTTAGTTTGGGATGTGTTAACTTGAAAACCTTTGGAGGATTTTTTTTCAAACTAGAAAATTTTCTCATGTACGTAAACGACTTTAGTTAATTGAGGGCGCTAACCTGTATTAAAATACATTTTTTTGTCGAGCATTAATTACTGATGGATTTTTTCAGGTAAAAAGGAGGCGTTTGCCTTGTAAATAAAAACTAAGATTTTATTGTTATTATTTAATAAAATGTATCATTTAATTAAAGATGTTAAGATGGTTAGACATCGGGGTTATTGTGCAAATGGATTGTATGCCATATGACCCAGTGGGGGTTTCAGATCCTAGATTCCAACTCCAAGATGTCTTCGCTCATCAAAAACTCCTCACAATAAAACGATTAAAATGTTAGAAAAGAATCTCTGATTTGCGAAGGGGTATCCATGCTTAAAGGCAAAATTATTATAGAAGTTACCTCGAAGAGTGTTTGTCTGAGATCTCGTGCCAAAGTGGAAGTTTCCTGAAGCAAACGATGTTGTTCTTCACGTTCTTTATGCCAAGCTAATTCCATTCGAGTCTTCAACCCGGGGATTTTAGTCCGTCCACTCGCCACTATCCGATCTTCCTCTAACTGAAAATACATTATTATAAATTATATGATTATGTAAAAGAGAATAAAGTGATTTTTTGTCTTTTAAGCTCATTAGGGTAGACGGCCACTTTGACTTCCCTATTAAAGAGTAAAAAACAAAAGAAAAAACTCACCTCATTGATATGACTTTGCATTTCTGAAAGTTTCACTTCCCAAGCAGAACGCTCAGAAACTAATTCTGTTTTCAATTTAGATGCCTGAAGCCGTGACTCACTTAATTCATCTTCCATACATGAAATCTGTTGCTCTAAAGTTGCAATCTTTGTTCTGGTTTCCTCCGACTAAAAGAAATTTTTTAAATTTATTTATTTAAATAGATCTTCGTTATTAAAGTGTCATCTCACCTCATCAGCTGATGCTCCACTGTCCCTTTTACTTCCTCCAAGCTGTGATTTCAAATCAGCTATTGTTCTTTGAGCAGCTTCAGTCATATGCCTGTATGTATCTCGTTCTTTTTTGAATCGTGAAAGTTGAACTTGAAGTGAGTGCAATTCTTCTGAAATGAGAGCAACTCGGCCATCGTAGCGTAATTTCAATGAAGCAATCTCACTCTTTCTTGTTTTCTCTTCCATTGCTAATCTAAAAAAAGAATTTAATGTTTTCATATTGTAATGTATGTAATGTCTCATCAAAATAAATTGTTTAAAAAAA
This sequence comes from Anisolabis maritima, assembly GCA_010014785.2. NCBI lineage: Eukaryota > Metazoa > Arthropoda > Insecta > Dermaptera > Anisolabididae > Anisolabis > Anisolabis maritima. Next base: position 5,133 of record JAAAKE020133103.1, on the reverse strand, counting down.
GCAAAAAGCATATATTAAAAGCAAAATGTAAATATATACTTGGTTTGTGCTTCGCGTAATTCTTTCTCCACTGCTGTTGTGTCGGCACTAATGTTTCTTTGGATTTTATTTACTTTATCAAAATCTTCCAATTTTTTTCTAAGTTCTTCATTCTAAAATATATCAACCATTTATTTGTGTATATAGTTATTTTTTTAGTAAGGGCCAAGAGCCCTCGTAAAGTTTTAATAATGTAGTGATAATGAAAGAGATGTTACTCACTTCTCTACGCATATGATCCAATTGGTCAGTGAAACTATCCATGTCTCTTTTATATTGTTCAGCCTCTGCTCCTTTATCTTCAATGATTTTCTTGAGCCGAGCCCGTTCATTTGTCCAGGCATCAGATTCATTAAAACTACGAGTTGCCCTTTCTTCCAATTCTTTCATTTGTTCCTAAGGAAAAAAAAGCAAGAAATATAAAATAGGAAAAAATCTCCACAGAGACTCAATTAAAGAGGGGAAAATGCCTGGAGCATAAAGACTAAAGGACTGTTAAAAAGATTTCAAGAGGGAGAGGAGAACTCGAGCAACGTCTGTCCTATAAAGTCAAATTTTCTTAATCCAGCCTCAGTCCTCCTCCTCACTCCTGAAAGTAAAATATGACTTCTTGAATGATTAGAAAAAAATAAATAAATTTATTAAATAAACGATATGAAGAATAATATAATTTGTGATTGACATATATTCTGAGTTTCCGAATGACTTTTTCCTTTTTTTAAAACTGTATTTTTTTTTTTTTTAAGAAGTTCTCATGAATTAAAATTTTAACCGTATATGTTGTTATCTAAAACTAGATTTAGGATGTTTTGAAAATTATAGAATAGAAGCTTTTTCAGTTGGAATTATTAAATACATATTTTCGGTTTAACGGTTGCATAAAATACATTTCAGAGAGTAAAAAATTTAATTTTATATTATTTTTACGACATTATATTCTTATCAATACAATAAAATTCATGTGTAATTTTTAACAACTTCTGGTTTTGAGGAAAGGCGTGAGTGAAGCCTGAAATGTAGACTAAAAATATATTATTTATTTCTTCAGAATTAAAAATCCTAGACAATTTATATTTATTCATTGTAATGTACATAGGGCCACTTTCTCCCATAATGTACACTTTTGTTAGAAATAAATAATATGATGTATAAGATTTATAAAGTACTAAAACTTCAGAGCATTACAGTCGACAGCAATACACATTTCAAAGATATCCAAAATCAAAAGATTCTAGAGCCTGTCAAGCATCCAGGAGATCATCAGCCGCATGGATCAAAATTCTATAGAGCTAATTAATTAAGGATGCCTATATTAAAGTAATTCGGCTCCTAAGCTTAGAAGGTACAAACAATATAAGGCCAAAGAAGGAAACATTCTCTACCGACACCAAAAGACCAATGGATGGAGAATAACTTCCCAAATAAAACAGCAAAACCCCCCTTCAATAAATGATTCTTTCATATAACCCTCATGAGATCATGCCATTGTACTATTAAACTTAAGAAATTTGGACTCTTTAAGAAATGTTAATAAGCAATTATTTTTATTTAAAAATATAATAAATATTCTACCCCTGCCTATTAATCCCACGTAAATCGGCACATCTAAATTAATATATAATAAATAATATTCTTTATCGAGTAGTCAGTTGTTGTTGCAGGCTGATAAAGGAATAAGAAGACAGACTGCAACAAAAAAAGAAGCCCTTTGATGTCAAGAGCCAAAAGGAGACAAAATTTAATGATCCATCTACGGGTAGAGTCACTTATTGACTATTTGTGGTCACTCACAATAAAAGAAATATATATGTATATATATATTCTGACAACTTTGGGACTACTACAAATAGCCAATAAGCAGATGGACCAATAAATTTTGTCCGAAACGTCACCTTTCCGCTTTTGTAATCTTTTTTTTTTTCTGTTTTCTTATTCCTTTTTTTAGTCTCTTCGGCATCTGAGGCCATTAATCAATTCACATAATAACTTATTACGATATGATCCAGGCATATTTTTTCTTATACCTTTAATATTCTTTATTTTAAAAGATAGACTTTTTTCAAAATAATTTGCTGATCTTTATTTCTGCACTGCTGATTCCAAAACTATCAGTCTCTCTGGGATGTTTCTATGCATTTTTAAATTTTGACACAAAAGCAACTTTTAAATGAAAAATATTTGAAATTCAAGTAAAGTTATTAATATTACTAAGAATGTATTTTATATATGTTTTACAAAAATTATTATTATTATCAGACAGCTTTAGAACTTTCAATTCCTTAGGGATATAAGAATAAATAAATTAATAAAGTAAATAATTATTATGAAATTTCTTACTCACCTGGAGATCTAACTTTTCTTTAATCCAAGCATCTTGTTTGGTTGTAAAGGTTCCCCTTAACGTTGACAGTTCTCCTTCAATTGTTTTAAGTTCTCTTGAGGCTTTTAAATATTGTCTGAAATATTATATGAAATATTTTAATTTTTTTTATTAGTCGATCTAAATTAATATGTATTACAGAATCTTTTCCATAACGGTCATAAACACATCTATCAAGAACCGATATACATCATGAACTCTTTTCCTCCCCAAAACTGTGGGATGGGCCGGCTTGTCTTCTTTTTCTTCTTTTCCTATTTAAAACTTATCCCTATTTAAATTATGTACAAAAGTATTTTTTTTCTTTAAGGTTTTTTAATTTTTAATAAAATTATTTAATAAAATAATTATGTTTAAAAATGTTAATAAAATTTTTATATTTCTCAAAAATGAAAGTATGATAAAAATAAATTGTGTTACTTACTCTGTAATGTTTTCTTTCTCCATTACAAGTTCCGCTTTGGTTACAACATGTTCCTCTTCCAACATTTCATATTTAGTTGTAAGATCTTCATATTCTTGACGTTCATTCGCTAATACAGATTCTAATTCTGTAAAATTTAAAAATATATTTATATAAATAAAAGTAGAAATAGAAAATTACTTTGTTGGCTGATTTTTGAAAATAAATAATTATTTAAATAGTTGAAGGCAGGAAGGTTTAGAATGTTTAAAATGAATTAAGTGAGTTGTAGCCTTTTTATCAATAAAAGAGTGATTTTATTTCCATCTTTTTGAACAGTATGTTAAAAATCTTTAAGTAGGCATGTGCGCTTGTTTGCAGAATATTTTTTTGTTAAAAAGTGATTTAAAATTTAAAATACCTCTGAGAACTTAACACACAAACTGTTCTGAAATGTTATGTTTAAAAGTGAATTATAATTGTTATGCTTGAAATAAAATCAAAATTTAAAAAATTAGTGATGAAAAAGTGGGGGGAAGGGATTTTTTTTAGGTTTACATTTTCTAAAAGATTAGAAATTCATGTTTTAAGCTTTTTTTTAATACCCTGTCAGAGGTCAGCCATTGTTCTCATCCTTTATCTCCGGAGACGAGGAGTCGCGGAGAAAGATTTAAAAGGGAGGACAAATATCTTCGCGGGCTTTGATATACTTGAAGGAGGAATAAGAGGGGAGAGAAAGGAAAAGTTAAGCATAAAATTCAATAATTTTCAACCCACTTTCAACTTTACTCTGCAATTCCTCTTGAGTTTTCTTTAAAGCAATGTTGGATTCATTGGATTTAATTTTAGATCTAAGATGTGTCACTTCTTGTTCTTTAGATTTTAATTCTTTTTCGTGATTTCCTTTTATTCGATCTAATCTTTTACGTTCAGCCTTTATTAAAAGATCAAATATTTTAAAAAATAGAAAGTTTATTATAAAAAAAGAAATATTAATATATTGGCGGACACAACAAATTTGGCCATCATTTATAACTTGCATATACTTGAAGATTTATTATTAGCTTCTGAAAGTCATTAATATTTTCATTTTAATGAAGGTGGCCATTAAGAAATTATTAATAGATAAGTCTTTAAGCCAATGTAAAAATATTTTAATGTAAATTTTTCGATGTCAGTGTGATAACATCATCTTTGGTACAATAATGGTTGTTTTTCAAATTCCAACTAATATACCACGTAGGTAAGCTAGCTCCAACAAAACATCATTATAACACGTTATGTCGATGGAGCTAGCTTTATTTATATATTTGATGGTATTAATGGCAATAACAACCGTTATTTTACTAAAGATGATGTCACCCCTTTGACATCAAAATATTTACATTAAAACAAAGCATTATGCAAAATATTCTTTCATTGGCTGAAGGTCCTATCCATTAATATTTTCAACTTTTTTTTTTTTTTTTTTAAGAAGAGGACTAATATTCTTTTTAAATTGAAAAGTGGCCAAATCTTTGTGTCCGCCAGTGCAGATTTACTTGCCTCAAGATCCATGTCAAGTTCTGAAAGTTTTCTTTCGAGTGATTCATTTTCTTTTCTAAGCAACTCTTCTTGTTTGCGTTGTTCAATCTCTTTTGTTTTAAGAGACTTTTCTGCCTATTAAAAAAATTAAATAAATTTATTCAAAAAAATTATATCCTAAAGGCTAGACGGAGGGATACAAGAGAAACTACCAGAAAGGCTCAGTCCCCTCTGCTTCCTGGCATTTTTTAAAAGAGGATAGAAATCAAATAGTTATTTTAGAGCTAGTAATTTTTTGTGAAACAAGCAAGTATAAATTATTCATATAAGATTAAAAGTTTTTATCAATTAAACTCAATAAATGAATAAAATGAGGAGTTGGTGGGAGTCGAAACTAAACACCTCTGCGATGTATAGCAACTAATTTAAGATTGGGAAGTTAAAAAAAATAAGTGAGCAAACTCAAGCAAAACTGTTCAAGTCGAAACTATAAAAATTCGTTCCGCTGTCCCCGAAAAGAGTAATCATTTTCAAGTTTAAGCTCTTTTCTTCTGTATTTTCTATGCCAGTCTTTCTCCCTCCCTTCTAAAACGTTAGGCCAAACGGCCGGTTTGGTCATTCTTACGGATGCCTCTAAAATTTTTTATTTTTTTAATTTCAAATCACGGGATAATGATCAAGAAAGAATGGTAAATAATCATATTTTTTGGATATATTGGGTTGTTCGGAAAGTCATTTCGTTTTTTCCCGCCAGAGGACTTAATTACGTTTTTTCGAAACTAACTTC
>JAAAKE020133070.1:0-11995 GCA_010014785.2 Anisolabis maritima | reverse complement strand
TTTTTAATTTTATGATTTTCAAGTACAAGGTTGATCAGAATGTATTGTTTGTTCTTTTAAGATTCGAAATTAAGTTGTTAGAGAAAAATTCCTAAGTCCCTATTGATTATATCTCTATTTTACATATATAAATAATTCTAAATTTGAATTGATTTGTTGAAATCAAGGTTGATAGAAGAGTTTTATCCTGATACCGTCGAATATCTTAGCACCATTGGATCCCACCTATATGTAGATTTTAAAACATGACAATTTAGATCAGAAGATTAAACTCTAGTGACAAACAATCCATTCATCTTGATATTAGCCCGGTTGGAAAAGTACCGTTTTTTATCACCAAACGCAGAGCTAACTAAGAATTCATAATCTAAACAAATTGATACAAAAAATGGTTTGTTTTTTGTTCAATGGCTATTTTTAAACAAAGAAAAACAATTAATCACAACTAAAAGGTCATGAAGTAAAAAAAGATTTTATAAGAGAAAGACAGAGGAATAATAAATTTTTAATATTAACATTATAAACATACAATTTGACAAAACATATTAAGATTAATGCGTCTCAAAACTGAGGAAACACTGGAAGACCATTTAAGATAGAAAAGTGAATTGTTCTTCGAAATATTAGCTTTGTCCCAAGAACAATTTGTAACCGTTTGTAAACATCAGATATATGCGTAAAGCACTGTTCATAGCCAAAATACGGACTGCGCATGCGCTTATCGTGTGCCTGTTTCAAACGGCTAAATCGTTTTTGGAACAAAACCTACTATCATCAATCCTCTTTAAAAATGCAAAATACCCAAATTATTAATATTTATATTTTTAAATAAAAATTATTTTATTCCTTGCACGTGTGAATTAATTGCATGTTGGAATAATAACTTAATAAATTTTCAATTAATATGCTTCCAATAAAGGCAAAGTAAAAAGATTATCCTCTCTCTTAATAAATTAATTGAATTTTCATCGAAAAATAATAAAATTAAAAAAAAATTTTTTTTTAAAGATAATCGAATTTCTATCAGAGTTTGCGATTAAGTTGTTAATATATTAGTATTAGTAACACCTCCCACTGTATCTCACAAGGTCAAAAAGTGTCAGTGAGTTATTTTTATTAATTCTATCTTTATTTTATAAATCAGCATTTTTAATTTTTTCTCTAAAAGAGACATCTCTAACTTAGCGACTTTTTCTTTTATGATCTTTTATATTTATTATATAATTTTCTATGTGTATATATAATTTTAATTTATATAATGTTTAGTAAGCTCAAAATTAACTATTACCTTTATATTCTTCCGCATATTTGAAGCGATAATTGAAAGAATATTGATCCAAATTTTTTCTTAATAGATGAGTTAAAATGTAATTATTCGAAATAATAAAGATTTTTATATTTTCTAATATTAACAGAACTAATGCTATATAATCTCCGAGTTCATTAATGGCACGGATTCTAAGCATGTAAAATTTTCCTGGCATGTGAAATATTTTTTGATGGGAAAACGCCAAAAACACTTCAAATATTTGCAAATTTTTGGCAACCATTCATTTGAATGTTAGCCATCCCTGGTCTAGGAGGATGGTACCGAAGGTGGTGTGAAAGGTGTTACCCAGCAGTCTTCGTCAAAGGCGCAAATGGTAAAAAATATTTTTTTTAAATTGACCCATATAAATATTTGAAAATAGTAAGACCCACTGGTGCACGCTGCATATGGGTACTAATAAAAAAATGATCTTCCTTTCTCAATGAGAACACCCTCACCCTCAGCCTAGAAGTAATTAAACAGCAGATTTTTAAAATATAGAATATAGAAATAACAGTAATTTCATGTTTTCTCGACAAATAGCAACGGCCAGAGGTTGATGTGTGCTTTCATGCATAAAAAAATCTCGGGTAAAAAAACGGAGATCCCCTATAGCTTCAATGATTTTATTGAATATCATAAAAAGAAGACTCGTTAATAATTAAAGTTTTTTTTTTATAAGAAATCCAAGGAGAAAGGGGCCTACTTTTTCTAAACAAAATTAATGAAAAACTAATTAAATTTATTGGTAGTAAAAAAAGTATTAGCCAATTTATCTTTTGTTTTTCAATAGTGACTTATTAAAATAATAAATAATTTCGTATCTCTAATGGGAGCATTCACCCTTTGGAATTAAATGTTGAACTTTAATCGTTTGTGAAGAAAAAGAAGAAAAAAGTTCCGTTAGAAGTGACAAAGAATTAAGCAACTCATTGGAGGTGGATTTAATAAAAGAAATAAAATTGCCCACACTAAATCTTTTATTATATACCATCAGCCACAATTCAATTAATTTAAGAGATAAAATTCCTAAGTTTTACATTGACATATATTTTTAAAGTATAAGAAAAAAAAAAATAGAAAGTGTCTGGCCAATTTGCAAAAAAAATGAGAGGGGATTTTCTTTAAACATTGCCAGAATTTTTATTTAGACCAGCGTTTCTCAACTGATGGAATAGGAAATATTAATTACTTTTATTGGCTTGTTTATTTTTTGCTGTTTCTTGTATTGGTTCATAGAGTAAATTATTTGTCCCTGCCCCTTGGACAAAACAAGATTGTTGTTTTAATTTTCCAAAAACTTCCTAATCAGAATCGTCCTCCTGGTTGCACTTCTTAAAAATCATTCTTTATAAGTAAAATGATAATCACTCATCACTCGAGCTGCAACCAACATAAGTGTATTTTAATATATATCTTTTATTCTTTTATGTCATCGCTTACTTTTCCTTCTTTTAATCAATCATTAGTCATTGCCCTTCAGAATAGAGATGGAACGCTTGCTTCATGTTCTAAAGGCCAATGGTTCGCTTCCCGTCATGAACGATATTGAAATTATATTGGATAATTTAAACAAATGAATTTGTGATTGTTGATTATCATTTTTCATTTTTTGAAGATTTCCAATTTCAAATGGACTTAGTTCCTTTCAACTTTTACTGATTCAAATATGGAGGGATTTTAAATGGATGTGGAAAATGACCTTAAAAAATCTCAGTCCTCATTGGATTAGTCCGTACTTTTTTATTCAATTTTCAAAATTTTCTTATACTCACCTGGCAGTCTAACAATACAGACAGGAAAGAAAAGAATTTATTTAATTAGATTTAAAGATAGTTTAATATTAACATTTTATTTATCTTTTATTTCTGCTTATTTTAGATTAAGGTAGGAACCAAACATCGATTTCTGAAATATTATTAACAAGTATTAATTTCAATTAAACAGTGCAAATTTCTTAATTCGATATAATTCTAGTAGCAGAATTCTCCTGGTGGGGGTGACAACCGTCCTGGTTGAAAAACATCAGATTAGAGCTTCCAGGAATCTAAAATAACGGTTCCGTTCATTTAGAAATTGTATTTTTCTGTTCTCTAGTTAAAAGATACACAAGCCAAAAGAAATATATTTTTTTTTTTCAAACAAAAATTCACTTTAATGAATAAGAAAATTTTCTTTAGTTAATAGTTGAATGTTTGAACTTCAAATGAAGTACCACTTCGGCTCCGTCCTTTGCCTTAGCCTCCTTCTATCCTTGTTATTAGAAAGTATAGTCACATTTTTTAATTTACAATATTTGTGATTTCTTTCATTCAGGGGCTCATGTCTGATGAGAAGGTGGATGTCGATTACGAAATTCCCGAGCTTACTGGCATTTCTTTTATTTTCAATTCCAGTCTTTCCTCCTGCATAATGGGTCGGTTTGTCTCTTCTCGATCCTATCTTCAATATTTTATGCAGATCCCAAATCATGGAACCAAATCAAGGATATGAAAGAAGAAAATTATTTATATATTTTTTAATTGTTGCCACTTCCAACTTTTATATAAAATTTCAAGTTGGACAATGAATGAATTTCTTATAATCATCAAATTAAGATATTCTAGTTTGTTGGTTGTCAGGTTCCTTAGTATAAAAGAGCTCTTTAATATTCGAAGCTGTCCATCTTTATGTCAGAATTGAATTTGAATTATCAATGAACTAAAAATTATGAGCTTTGATTAGAGTTTATTATACATAAATAAATAATCATTAATTTCCTGAATTAAGCTCGGCCGATGGTGACCAGTCGTCCTAAAGCGATGATTTGTTTGCCTAGCAATCCGGGCGTCGAAGCGTCAAACGTCGGCTGTTGGCCTAAAGAAAGACCGGTCGGTCGGTTGTTCAGTCACTCGGTTGTTCGGTTGGTCTCCCCTCAACGGTGGGGAACTCAACAACAACGGTGGGGCCGCCGCGCGCTCTGCGCTGCGTGCTGCGTGCTGCGTTGAATCCCGCAGTCTTCGTCCAGAATCTGCACACGCAGCTGTCATCGGACTCCTTGATCGTCGTCATCGCCCGGCGCACCAACGTCCAACAGGTAGGAGACTTGTTGCTGCTCACCTTACTTACTTATTATACTTACTTTCTTACTTTCTTTCCACTCGCCTCTCTCATGGTATGATTGCATAACCCATCTCGACCCAGGTGTCAACAAACGAGTGTGTCAATAGAGAGACTACGTCTCTGAAATTTACTGGCATCATAATTGATGATCATTCTTTAAACAAACTATAATCTTGATCATTTTTGACAGAAATTTTAATTATACATTCACTATATCAAGAATTTTTTTTTGATAACAATTCAGTTTTTCGCTTACAAAGTATATATCTTAAATAACTAATTTTTATCTTGTAGATCAGTAGGTTAATTTCGATTGCTGGTTATCTCAAAATTATAGCCTGGTGATAAATCTGATACTTGTAAACATATGGCTCATTGCGCCAACAAGGTCCATTTGCCTATATAAGACTTGCAAATTAGGCCAACGAGTAATACTTGCAATGAGTAAGATTACCTCAGGACAAAGAACAATTATATGCTAATTTATTAGAGTCAGGCGTTAATTAAATCTCAGATTAAATTATTATTTTTATTTATTTATTTATTATTAGAGAAGATGGACAGGAGAAAGGAGAAACGTGACGTAATCTTCACACATTGAAATTTGGAAATTGATTAAGGCGACTCAATCTTTATCTATCGTTTCAATCGAATAAAAGGTCATAAATCAAAAGATGGACTGCAAATTATGTTCGTTTTCAACGAGGTGTTTGTTTATAGCTCAGATTGGAAACCGGCTTGTATTAATAATAATACTACATGAACATGGCGGTGTATGTAAGCGAATATTTAAATTGCAAGATCCTTTGACGATGACCTGGGATATCTGTCCGATACCCGTATAGATTGTGAGCAAAATGAGTGACCAAAACCAGTTGTTCAGGAGGTGATGATCGCCATGGACGCAAGCTTCTTCTCCCTCCTATTCTCTCTCACTTTCTCTGTTTTGTTTACTCGATCAAGATTAACTCGTAATCTTGTTTATTTTCAAAAAGTCTCTCTATTTTCAAAATAAAATCAATTTATTATACAAATAGAGAACCATTTGTCATCATTCTTCGATCAAAAGGGCCGTTTCCTGAGCCGCCGACGCCGACCGATCGAAACTAATAAAAAAGAGAAGAAAAAAGAAGTCGAAGCGTGAGTCAGAATTTCAGACGAGACAAACAAAAGACATCTAATTATCATAAAAGAACTTAATGGTCTTTGTGCAAACACTTGCCAGATTACTTCAAAGAAGTTCAAAAACTTAGTCTCATTTATGACCTATTGAAATGGAAAACCATTTTCTTAAAATGAATAGACAAATGAACGATGTCAAAAAAAAAAAATTCAAACGATTGTTTTTTTATCAAAAGATCTTCCATCCCTCATGTTTAAAAATTAATATAAATATTGAGTTTTTAACTTTTTGAATTCAATACGAATGGGTAGATGAAAAAATATAATCAAGCAATTAATAACAAAGTTTAATTTTTTTTTTTTTTGTGAATACTGAATATTAGGGGTTTGTTGTTACTCAATCAAAACAATCATCTCACTTATCTAATCTTCTCTATCTAATTTTTTTTTATTTTATATAAAAATTTCTAGAACTATAATAAAAAATTTACTTTTTTTTAAAGTTTTTTCCGGCATCTGAGGCCATATAGACTTTTAAACGATATATAAAATAAATAAGATTACAAGTGATCCAAGCATATTTATTTATATCAATTGGTATTCACTTTGATTTAAATAAATTTTCATCGTAATTTACTTTTTTTTTTTATTAATACAACAAACATTCATAGCTACTCTATTTCTCCTCTATTTCCACAAAAATTTTCGGATGTTACTAATAATTTTAATATTTCCATTATTAAATGAAATTTTTCGATCTCCTGCTGTAGACATATTTGAGGACAGTAGTAATCAATGACTATCTCCTTGGGAGGGTGGGGGGATTTTTGAGTCAAAACGAAGAAAACTGAAAATTTAGGCACTCGCATTTTGAATTGTTATTTAATTCATTATTGATAAATTTAAAACATTTTCTATGCATCTACAAGATCCGAACAATTGTTAAACATTAAACAGCTTAAGTATATAATATATTTTTTAGCGGAAACAACTAAAATTATTTTGTAAATATTATTTTTATTTTTTTATAAAATTTATATAAATTTTTTTATCCAAAATAAGAGAGCCGCACTTTTTCCACAAAATACTCCTGTTTACGGTCCCTCATATAAAAAATAAACTAGTGGCACCATAACACCAACTGTTTTTCCAAAGAATATAGTCTGTCTGAGGACTTTGGAATATTTCCAGGAAGAGAAGGGGAAGGGAGGCACCCGCACCCGGAAAAAAAATCTGTTTCTATGGAAACATGTTAACTTTAAGAAATTTGATAATTATCTTTTGGTAGCCGGTTAAGGATATTGACATTGTGTATAATGACAACCTTAAAATGCCTGGATAATACTTGTACTTGATTTGAGTTCCAAATACTCTATTCGTGTCTTATCTCATCCAAATCAAAATTCCCTTTCTATAGTACTAGTTGGTAAAAAATTAAAATTAAACGTCATATTAACATTTGAACAAGTAATTGGGTTCAAATTTTAAATAAAGAGGAGTTCTTTGTTCAGAATGCAATTTAGTTGGTAAAGCATTGACAGCAATATTACATTTTTTTTCATAATTCATTCTTAAAAGATTGTAAATCTTAAAAAGCTAAACATTTTTGCTAAAGAATTAACCAAACGATTTTTTTCTTTGTGGTTTTTTTTTCCAACTAATTATTATTGCTTTAAATATGTAAACATTAAGTCGCACATGTTAAAGTTATATCTTTGTTTATTTTTAATCTGTTTCTCATTTCAATCATTATTATGAATCCTGAAGGTAATTAGAAATTTTATGCGTATCTTTTTTTTATTTTGTTTAAACGGAAGCTCCATTTTTACTTCCTTCTTCACAGGTGGTGGGGATTAAAGGAAACATGCCTAAAAAGAACTTTTTTAAATTTATAAAGCCGAGTATATTCATAAAAGTAAAAGTACATTGGTTTCTAAGATAAAACTTTCGGATATTTTAATTTGATTTAATTAAATTCGAGATATCAATACATTTTGGAAATGAAATTATCAAATAAATAAGCGATTCTCAACCTGTGTGGCGTGCCCCTTTAAGGGGAAATAAGAAAAAGGAGGACGCAGAGATATGAAAAAAAGACAATTTGAATAATTTAATTTTTTATAAATATTTCCCCAATTCTAAAAATAAATTCAAAAACAACTAGAGTTAGCTGGAGAGAGAAAAAAATAATTGTAAATAATCGAATTATCATTTCTAATAGGAATTCTCGTCGCCTTAATACAATATATCACATTATTGCTCTCCTATACTTATAGGATTTATTAATATTTTCGAAATCATAATATGGTATAGTTGAACGGTTCTCAAACTATGGTTGGCGTTGCCTCTTCCTAAGACGAGAAGTGCTCAAAAAGAAAAGGTAAAGAGAATCTTTGAATTATTTAGGGGGAAAACAAGCAGAGGATCTGAGCCGGAAATAGGCCTAAAAATTGGTTAACTAAAATTATAGAAGGTAGAAAGAAAGAGTTAAAAATGTTGCCTTTTAGTTTGATGGGGCGTAACAAATCAACATTAAAAAAAGGGGCACAAATGAAAAAAGATTGGGAAACACTGAAAAAAATAATTAATTGGTTCCAAGAATAATGCAAATCTTTCTTAAAAATGGCATTAACTATTTGACCGAAGTGAGGTGAGACATCCTGAAAAATCAAAATGTCTCCTTTATCGAAATAATACTAATATGTAGAATTGTTCATTTATTTAATAGTTATGAAGAATTTTAATTTGAAAGAAATTTTAATATATCAATCCTCATAACATTTCTCGAAGATTAAAACATACAAACTTTAAAAAATGAGTAGAATTTCGTATGTTATATGGATATAGTATTTTACTTTGCTAAAGTTAATATTATTTAGTTGAAAGGTTGGAATTTCCACTGAAATGCCACTTCTACTGGACCGATTATTGCCATAAATTGCTGGGTCCTTATATCTTTGATGAATAATTTATTTATAAACTTGTAACTTTTGTTTCACTTCGGCATTCGAGTCTACACACAAATTGATCTTTGACAAGATACTAAAAATTAATCATGCACTGCGGCGTCCCTACAAATACGTTAATAGTCTATATTTTGTTAAAATACTTTAGCTCATCGTTACTTTATGGGACAAAATAAAATAAAAATAATTTCTTTAGCGGTTAATAAAAGGAAAGGAATTGCTGAAATTTAATTTCAATGTCCAACAACCAGCCATGTTCTCTTTGAATAATCCTGGTATAACTAGCAATTTTATGATAGATAAAATTGAAATATTAAATTAAACCTGTTTGACTTTCTATATAGGGTCCAAATTTACGGAAGCATATTAGTCAAGTCATCCTATAAACCTCTTAACTGCCCACACAATCTTCTTTTCAAGTGTAATAAAATATCAAGAATTTATATTATTTATTATTACTGTGATTTTCTATGCGAATTTAATTTTAAAACATGTCTTTTGACCTTTCTGTAATTAATAAAAAATAAATAAAAAAAATATGATTTAAAGCGGAAATTTATTTTGTTTCCACCAACTCTAAATTCTCTTTTATAATATTTATGCTGATCACACATAATAAACATGTATAAACATGATAATATTTGTTTACTTGGTCACCTATAAAAGAGTAAAGCATTCAAGGATTTTCTTTTCTTTGTTCAGGTTCTAGTAAAAATTATAAAAACAAAAAATTTTGAACTTGAGCCGATGAGAATATAAAATTGTTTGGACGGGCATCGACTCATTCGAGCGACAACTTAGCGCCTTCAAATATTCAAATCAGATGCAGCAAAGATCAGAGACACTGAGGAAGAATGGCAACTGAGAAAATGGCTCGATTTCTCCAAACCCTTGTATATTATTAATAATTTGATCCGAAATTCATTCTTAAATAAGAGAATTATAGATAGTTTGGGGCCCCTTTGCAAAAATATTTAAGTGCCCTAAGCTCATTAGAGACATTAAACATTTTGATTTTTTCATTCGACTTTTTTTGCTTATAATTAGCGCCCTTGGGCTTTGCAGTCACATCCTCTTTGATAGGATAGTATATAGAAATAATTCCATTCTGTCAAAATGTTGAGCTCTTATGTTTATTAAGCTGGAAGCGTTCTCTTATTATTTATTTATTTATTATACTGATGCTCTGAACCTGTGACATAAAAGAGATGAATATAATTTGTATAAATATTAAGACTCTAAATCTTATTCACTTTCTCTTACCTATATATGAAATATATGGTGAGAAAGTATTGCTATATTAAAAAATTAAGTTAAAAAAAAAAAACAAAAAACTTGTTGAGATTTTTATATGAATAATTTAATAACAAAAATTTTTCTTATTAAAAAAGTCAAAAGGCATTTTCATATAAATACACTCGTATACGTAGATTTGTTTCCTTTCTCTCTGAAATTCTTCTCAAGTACTCTATCTTTAATTAATGAAGTAAGAGAAGTTTATCTTAGTCATTTGGAAGGCAAGCAAGCAGTTAGTTCGTTTTAGAAGAGGGCTTGGCACTCTATTTGGGTATAAGTTCTAATTATAGTTACTAAGACGTGTAGTTTGGAAACATATACTTGCAGGCAACATTTGATTAATTTGTCAGGATTTTTTTATTCTAAAAAGAAAAAAAAATTTGATTATGAAATGAAAAGTTTTGAATATCACTTTATGATGTTGCCTCTATCTAGAAGTATATTTAAGTTTTTCTTTTTTTTTTTTATTACTAAATATAAATAAAATTAAAATTCTTCAGATAATGGGCGTAGTCAGACATTTTGATTAAGGGGAGAGATTACATTGGGACGGAAATTCGATATCCTTTCAGATAAATAATTGTTAAGGGCATATTATAAATTTACATTTTAAAGTTCATGACCCTCTATTACCCTCAGAAAAATTCGGCATCTCTTTGCATATCTTGTATCGGATAACTTTCCACATAAATACAGAGAAGCTGAAGAGATTGGAAAATGAAGAGAGTACCCAAAATAGAAGCCTTTGGGTGTTGGCCGCCTCGCCATGATTATCATTAATAAAAATTATAATATAATAATTAAATTTTTCCTTGTCCTTTAGTTAAAAGTAATAAAACCTAAATCCATCGAGATCAACCTGAAAACATCGATTTTCAGTAGACTCAAGATCAGAATTTCAATACGATTATACATCCATATATAAACTAAAAATATTAATTTCGAATTCCTGGAACACTTTCCGTTAAAAACTCATAATGGAAAAAATTTGTCACGATTTTCTTTTAATAGAATAAATATGGTGTATGGAAAATAAAGAGGAGTAGTCAAAAAAATTACCGCAGATTTTTACGCAAATAGAATAATCTATGAAATACCATCTAACAAATGACGCATAGGATATCCCAATGCGATTTATATTACAAGAAATATGGGATTTGAAAGCCATCTATAGGCACAATCGGCGGAAATTTTTTCGACTACAGAATCTTTTATATAAAAATATATTCGTTCAAAAAATTATTATTTTCCATCTTTTATTCTCATTTCAATGATTTTTAAAGTCGGAAGCAGAGCTCTTCTTGTCTTGCAGTTTTAATCGAGATTGAAGCTAGAAGATTCCTCTTTTCTTTTCTCTGTTTTCCAAATGACCCCCTGCCCACCCATTGGACCTAATTTATTAATTCACCCTGCCCTTTTATCAAATCGAAATGGTAATTTATTTATTCAAAATAATACAATTTCGCTCATTAAAGGCATTTAAGAATTTCTTGTTAAAACAGTTTTTGGAAGTATTATATTATTGATGTTTCCAAACAGAAGGTTAGCTCCTAACAAAAAAAAAAAAAAACATTTTTTACACATTTAGTTGTTAGATAAATGATAAATAATATTTTATTTTAAAATTTTAATTCGCCACATTTTTTATTCAGCCCACAGGCAACCTTATTAAAAACAAAAACTAATAATTTTTCTTAATTTTCTTAAAATTGCTTAGACCTATATTTCAATGAAAAAAGTTCCATTAATATTTTAGCAAGGTATATTTAAATTAGCCGTCTAAGTTTACTTCCCTCTAAATAGAAATTTTTTAATTTTTTAAAATTTTTAGATTAATAAAAAATATTCTGCTTTTAAATCCTAAGACAACCCGCCGAATTTTTTTTTCTGTTTCAAAAAAAAAAAACCTGGTGAGAGAAGCACATCACACAACCTGCCATACTTA
Source organism: Anisolabis maritima (assembly GCA_010014785.2). Lineage (NCBI taxonomy): Eukaryota > Metazoa > Arthropoda > Insecta > Dermaptera > Anisolabididae > Anisolabis > Anisolabis maritima. The sequence continues at coordinate 255 of JAAAKE020133070.1, read as the reverse complement.
ACATTGCGGGTACTTATTATTTATAAAGGGTGTCCCATAAAGAACTTTAGAAATGCCCGCCATTTCTGTTCTAATAAGTTGGCAACACTGAACGTTACACGATTTTCATCTGTTGTTTTTGAGGATAGAAATCACGGAGCGCCGAATAGCGCATGATCGTCATCTGTTTTCTGTACTGATATATTTTGAAAGAATATAAATAGTATGAATCCAGGAAGCAGCAATCATCTATGTCTAAACACAATCATCTGAGAA
>JAAAKE020133059.1:0-14181 GCA_010014785.2 Anisolabis maritima | reverse complement strand
CATTCAATATTGCATGAACATTTGGCCATCAAAAAGATTTGTTTTTGATCTCAAATCTCGAAATATAAAAGGCAACCCTAGTATAATATATATATATATACATTGGAAAATCATTAATTTTCCAAAAAATAAAGAAAAAACATTGGAATAATAGTTTTTCGATAAAATTGTAAAATTAATATATTATATCCATTTTAAATTTGAATATTAAAAAAAACACTGATTCTTCAAGCTAGGCGTTATTCCCTCTAGATAAGATCTTGATTTCCTGCTGGAATCTCAAAATTTTTCCAATCTTTATAAGCAATGTTTTCCAACACATTTTTTGGATCATTGAAAGTCAAATAAATGAAAATCCAAATAATAAAAATGAACCTTGGATATTCAAATAAAATGATGAAAAGAAAAAATATCGATTTAATTCTTTTTATAAAAGATCAAAATCAACCTCGAGTAAAATATAATCGAAACAAATTGGAACCGAGTCAGATGACAGTTGGCCAGAGGCTATGCGACATGATGGTCAAATTACAAGGCGAAAAATATAAATTAGAACACTTAAAACAACCATAGAAATATTCCATAACAATCATTTTAATAATAAGAATATTCTTTCACTAGCTAGTGAAAATAGAGAGATGGAGATGGAGCATTGATTGAACCAAATTGACTTTAGAGCCCATCGATAATATCTTTTATTCTCCTAATGAGTGGAACTTTGTTTAGAGAGCTGTTTAAATAAACTAATCACTCACATTTTCTTATCTCTTGTAATATGTCATAATTAATCTAATAATTTCTATAAACGATTTTATGATAAACAATGTTCTTATTGGACAATTTTTTTTGTTTTCTATAATGTTTGTTTATTTTTATAGCAGTGATAAATTTTGATAACGATTATTTTAAGAAGTTGATTTAATAATAATCCAGAAGTGTCTTGGGTTATTTAAATAAAGGTGCAAATAAAATATAGCTGTATACAAGGAACCTATATATGAATATTTATATTTTTACGATATTTTTGTACCTAGTCCTGGCACCGATTCACCATGTAAAGAGAAGCAACATTTATTGACATGTTTAGTACAGTTTTATGACTTGGAAGGTTATTTACTAACGAGAAAATTAACTGCCAGGGAAGAATTAAACCATTTATGCCAAGTATGATCATAATGTTTTTTCCGCATTTCTATTATATTATATATATATATATATATATATATATTTTTTTTTAACAAAATAAATTTTATATAAATGTTTAAAATTAACATTTTGATATTATTAACAATATATAGATAATGATTGTTCGTTGTATTAAATTCGTTGAAATAATTTAATTTATAATCAAGCCGTTTTCGGGATTCTAGAAATCTTACCCTCATTCTAAAACTGTGAAAGCCATATATGCTTCTTCGATAAGTCTTCCAACCAATCACAAAGAAACTTTCATCTTAACCATTTGTTGTCTATAGGAGAGAGGGCAGATCACGCCCATGACTTTTTCCCTCCAACTCTTCACCTTCGAGATTCCGAAAACGGCCTGAATGAATTATAGTAAATTAAGAAAATTAATAAAATTAACTAAAAAAAAAACTTTCCAGTTGGTCTCTAAAAATATCTTCCTATTTTTAAAAATTTATTTTATTAGCCAATCTGTTTAATATATTATTAATAATATTATATCACTGAGTTAAGAATTAAATTTTTTTTTAGAATTCCGATATTCTTATTTACTAATAAAATTCACCTCCCATTGAATTGGTGTTCCATAAGGGACGTAATGGGCCATGGTGTGAACAACAACACATCTACAATACTAATAATAATATAGATCTTGACATCGTTAAAAAGAGGTTGGAAAATATATCAAAATTTATTTTAATGATAAGAGCAAATACTTTTATACCATTATTATTACTTATTTTACTTTGATTTTAACTTCTTTATTAGCGCTAAAATTTATTTTTCAAATCAAAAAACTCCACATAATTTATTATTAATAATTTTTCTTTTTTCATTATTATTAGTACAAAATAGTAATAAAAAATTTTCGAATGATAAAGGAAAACAAAAGAAACATTTAAAATTTGATTAAATAATATTCTTTGTTTAAGAGTAAACACAAAATATATATACTAAATAAGACAAAAGAGAGAGAGAGAGAAAGAGATAAAATCTTAAACTGAAATTTTGTTTATTAGGCCACTTAAATTAAGTATAAGATTCATTACAGCCTGTTTCTTGGAGCTGGGTTTTTGTTATCGAAATGAATGAATTGTTCTTTTCCTTTTGTAATGCTTGCCTCCTCTTATTATCAATCCCCAACTAGCATGAAAACTGAAAAACATTTTACATCCGAACACGACAAAATTAAATGATAAGTCATTTTTAAATAGAAGAACATAACTTAATTAAAGTCAATATCACTTGGGTTTATGAGCCAACAAATGAAACATTTAGTATTCTCATTTCCATTGTCCAAGATAATATGGGAGATAAAATAAATGGTATATTCTAACATATAAAAATAAAATGAAACTAGTCCCATTAACATCCTACCCTCGCTTGCGTCTAATCAAATTTGGACACGTATTTTTTTATAGAAAATCGCAAAATTCAAGTCAAAGATGCTTTTAAGCAGACAGACTCAAAAGAACCATCCACCCCGGGCTTAAATAGACGCAATTAACATGTAAATTTGTCCTATAAAAAGTCATGTTATTGGCCTAGAAATTTAGTTTAAAATGAGGTTGGTTACTTAACTGTGAAGACGTTCACCCGTTTTAATCACAAAAGGTCTATATTTAAAAAAAAAGAAAAAGATGAAAGACGGGAATTATTTGGATTCACCCGTTGATTGCATTCAGCCAACCTCTAAATGATAGAATTCAAAAAAAGAAAAAAAGAATAAAAAAAATAACTTGAAAACAAAAATTCATAGAAATGGAAAAACATAAAATCTTGTATGATTATATGACTTAATAGAAAATTATAAAACGAAACACCATATTATAAACAGAAAATAGAATTTGCGTTCTTGATAAATAGACAGCTGAAGATGTCCGCAAAAAAAAGTGTAGTTTTCTTCTTAAATTGCTCTCTCTGATTCAGAATTGTTAGTCTCAATTTCTAATTCTCTGGAAACCATCTATGAAATCCTCAATTGTGAACGCCTCCATAGTTTTTGGGGAAAACTTTGATTTTCCAAAGTGAAACCTAATATATGATTCATGTGAAATCATTTTATTATCAATCTTCAGAAAATTGTAGTTAATCAGGAGCAATAATTATATTAGCATGCTTCTTGAAAGATCGATTATTTTTTTGTCTTATCAGAATTTATCTCACTTGTTTTATTATATAGAAAGTATAAACGAAATATATCGATAGAATATAATTGAGCTACTAAGACTAATTTGCTTTTTTCAATACTCTCGATATAATTGTTAATTTATTACACGAACTAATTTTAGTATTATGCAATTTATTAATATTAGATATAAAATTGTATCGATATTAATAATAATAACTTATTTGGGAACTCAACTTAAAATGTTATTTTAAACAATTAATCATTATGATTTTCATATTTAAGAATAAGATTTTAATTTTTAATTTCTGAAAAGAGAGGGGGAGATTATGGATTTTTCAACTTTATTTCATGTCATCATCTGGGAGATAGGCAACCAAATTGACAGGCCCATATTTATTAATTTGGTGGCCTACCTTCCAGGAAGACCAACTTTTACAAACGTTTTTTTCTTAAAAAGGATTCCGATAACAATAAATATTAACCGATAAACTTTATAAACATTACAATAATAAAATACAGATTATAAATAAATAAATATATATAATATACATATTCAATATTATATTCATTTAGTCTTAAAAAAAGTACCTACCAGCCTTTCTTTAAGGGTCTCTTATTAAAATTTTGTGACTCCTTAGAAATCCAAATAAACTTGAACTCATTTAATATTAATTATTTGTTTTTCATGGTCGGAATATCAAATGGCTGGTCTAACTTGAAGAATCTAACCTTGAAAACTCTAGTAATTATTTCACGAGTATGTTTTTTATTTTTTATTTTTTTTCAAATACCGACATTCAAATTTACAAACTTAGAAATGGAAAACTTTTTTTTTACCTTTTGATCCTAATACAATTGATAAACTAGAATAGTGACATAAAATTGAAAGGAGCTAGAGGAAATTGAGCTACGCCTCTCAAAATATAAATGTTCTTTTTTTTATAATTTTCATATAAAAACTTTAATTTAATCTTAAAAGTATATTTCTTATAATGGTTTTAATTTAGAAAAAAATGAGTTTACTGCCCCTTGAGTAGGATACGCCATTCAAGATCTTGCTTTAGAGAAGAGGTCCAATAACTAATGGCATCCTCAGCGAGGTAGAGGACTTGTTTTACGTTCCAAAGGTCAGTGGTTCGCTTCCCATCTAAACCGACAGAGATATTTCCCACCAATCCTATTGATATTTACGATTCATAGTAAGGCAAATTCGAGTTTTTTTCCATATTTTTAAAAATAAAACATGGATTTATGATCAATATTTTGAACAGCCAAAGAAATTTTAAATTATACCACTTCTGAGCTAGAATATTACAACACCGTTTCTATCCCTATACACTTTCTAAAAATTTTAAATTATTTCCTAAATAAAATTGTAAGTTGTTTACCAAGTTGCAAAAAGTAATTTTTTTGCCTTTTAATGGCTTAAATAAATCTATTTCATATATATAATATTCTTGTTATTTATGCAGTCGATAATATCAGAAAAATTCTATTTTATTATAAATACTATTTACGACCAGCAATAAATAAACGATTACATTAAAACCAATATTTAAATAATATCTATCAAACATTTTTTAGATGCCATCCATTCCCTAACAAACAATTGTATTGTTTTAAATGAATTTTCAATGTATCAAGCTGTAAAAATGCATAGCCAGAGGTTAATTGCTTCGATAAAATATTTACCGTTATTATTATTATTATTATTATTATTATTATTATTATTATTATTATTATTATTTATTCGCTCACAATATATTTTATATAATCAAATAATTAAGTTTGGAAAAATATTATTTGATCAATTTATTGTATTCACAAAAGAAACTCACCAGAGAGCAAATAAGTTATGGAATGTAGTTTGAATAAACCTATTGATTGGATTGGAAGGTTTTGTGAAGAAACTTCGGTCACTTAAATGAATTTTTGACCTAATTTTATTTATATTGATTCTTCAATTAAGATTATTTCCTAGTACTTGGTGATTAATTATTTTAATATTAAATATTTAATTCAAAAGATTTATTATTTTAAAAGTAAACATGAATAGAAATTGTTAAAAAGTATATAATTGACTTTAATGAATAAAGATATCTATTTTAATCAATATCTTTATTAAAACAAATATATTAGTCAATAATATAAATAGAGTCTTTAATATCACTAACAAGAGAAAGAAAAAGAGATTTTAAAATAAAAAAAAAAAACAATTAAAAAGATATTAAACATTTAAAAGTAAATTATGTATATCAATTTTTTTTTGTCATTTCTATAAACAAAACAGCAGTATAATTTTAACTTTTTGTTAAAGAGGTGGATTTGCTAATATTTGTTAATAGAAGTCTCTTACTTGTCTACATTTATGTTTTAATATCAAGTGGTCTTGCTAGATGGCATTAAAAATAAAAAGTGTTACTTAATATAATATTAATTATTACTAACTCGTAATCGCAAAATATAAATCAAAACGTTTAAAGAATAACAGTTCACTGGGTTTTAGTGCAAGAATGAACAAATCCGTCTCAATAATGGAAGATCCATCATTATGCCGTCACAATCGTGCATATATTACTATCTTAGATATTACATCACAGCATGCCTTTGCTCTTGTCAACTGCGTATGAATCTGAGACCATACTTGTCCAATCCCACTAGCAAAATGATAATAGATAAAATATCACAGAACGTTATTTGCAAACCTCCACTTATCACTATTTCAATTAAAATATATTATTAAAATTTTTGTTTTTATTTGGAAATGAACGCCATTGAAATATTTATTTATTTACCTCTTTTCTAAAAAGTTAAATTTCTTTGTAATAGACATTTATAAAAAGTAAAAAAAAAAAAGTTATATAATTATTTTCCTTTCTAATCTGACCCCTTTAATTAAAAAATATTTTTTCTAAAATTTCTCCAACCTCAAAGAGAGAGAGAGAGAGAGAGTGAGAGGGAATCAGAGATAGAGAGAGAGAGAGACGAATGGTAATTTCCACCGCTATTACGTCCCCTTTATTTGACCAAAATTAATGCTTTGATCATTCGCAGGCCGAAAACAATAGCTCAAGATCATTTCTGACTTGTCAGAAATAGAAATTTAAATGACCTACTCTCCCCACTTCTAAGATGAGGGTCTGCATTTGGGGATTCTCCATTGGACTACAATTAATTATTGGCTACTCTTTGATAGGTCAACGAAGATCGATGTCTTTGTATTAAAACAAAGAAAATGTCTCTTGAGGAAATAGAATTAAATATTAAAACGAATCCATTAGGTTCAATTTCGATAATTAATTCCGTGATTTTAAAAAATTACAAGCAAGACATGATATTTGCCTCAGAAAAAATGTATTTCTTAATAATATACTTTTCTTCCAGAAAATAATCAAAATAATTTGTAAATCAAAAAAAAAAAATCATATAAAAATCTGATGTAATTAAACGCGCATCACACAACTTTCTCTTACCCAAGGTAAGGAAAATGAGTCCCTTAGATTATCCTTTAATGTATAGCCAATTTAATCAATATCGTTTGAGTAGTTTAAGAGAAAATAATAAAAAACATAAAAATGTACAAGGGTAAATTGAACTCCAAACAATTTTGGAGGGGTTAATACATTTTAAAGAGAATCTAATAAATAATTGATATATAAATTTTAAACAAAATTGTTAAAGCGGATTTTGAGAAAATCGATAAAAACTAAAAAAGTACATTAGTAAATTACTAGTTCCCGTTGGCAGATTTTATTCAAAAGTTTTGAGAGTACTAGATTAAATGTAAAATTTCAGCCTCCAAGTTTTTTTAGTTTTTGAGAAATCTTGTTTAAACTCACACAAACGCACACGCGCACACACACACACACACACAGAGAGAGAGAGAGAGAGAGAGACTCAGCTGACCTCAAAACGTGTATTTCTGTTGAAATCTCGACATTAATTTTTTTGCGATCGCAATACTTTTTCACTATATTTTACATATCTAGGTAAGAGAAAGTTTCATCGCAAGATAAAAAGGCAGCGACTTTGCCTCGCTAGGAATGTTGAGCAGGATTTATTATTTTTTTTATTAAATCAAATGACAAATATAAAATTTCCATTGTTGTTCTCGTTACATATAAGTTTGCAATACATTTCAAAGAAAGTCACTCTATTTGTTTCTTAAACGATCATATACTAAAAGGCTTCGTTAAAACAAAAGCAATCTCCACTGAGTTTTTCTTTTCTTCTCCTCAGCAGGGAATCCCTTCATTAAACATATGTCGTAATATGTAAAATGGTGTTTGTTCGACGTCCAGGTCTTTGTTCGGCTGGACGACAACTTTTTACCAGTTCTCTCTCTCATTTCAGGGTGTATTTTGGGGCCGGTGGAAGGGGATGATGATGCTTTTCAAAATCATCCCCTCCCCAAGCATGGGTGGTGAAGGCAGGTCGGGGGATCCCCTTTAAGTTAACAGGGCCGATGTCAGTTGCATACTAATGGTGTTCCCTTGGCTTCCCAATCTCCCAAAGTCAACAACACTAAGTAAATTATAGTGCAATGGCGACTTTCCTCCTCGCCTCCCCCACCCAAAACAAGTGGCCTATATCTACGTTTCGTTTTACAAGTAAATGTCCCTTAAGAAAGATATGTTTCCTTTAAAGAACAAAAAAAATTTAATACACCAAATATTAAATTAATTCCAAGATGCTAATATTGATTATTTTTATTAAGAACAGAAATAAATCTAAAGCCAAGCTCTTTTTTTGGATGCTTAAAGATATTAAAATACCAGTACATTTGAATATCTTTTATTATATTTGTTTAATAAATTTTATTTATATTATATCAATTACTATTATATAAATTTATGTATTTTTTAATAGAGGAGACCACAAATTGAATTATATTATTATTTAAAATAAGTTTTAAATGACAAAAAATATTAAACTATAATTTTTTTTATGAAGATCTTTGGAAGGCAGCCAAATGAAAAGCAGCAAATTTTTTTAAATAAATCTTGCTTCTAATTTATAAAATTGTTTCAACCGATTCTTCTAGTCTTCTAGAGTACAATTAAATAGATACCAAAATTTAGACATTATCTCGGCATTTATAAAATTGCTGCTTTTCATTTGCCTGCCTTCATCATCTCCTACTTTTTACAAAGAAATTTTTTTTATTATTGACGTATACTTAAACGGGGTAATGATGTGTGTTTTTGGAAAGTTTTTTGGATAATGGTACTATAGATTCGCTTTTTATTTTCACTTATTACTTACTATATATTGTTTTGTTTTTCGCTTGTTTACTTATTATTTTTTCTATCATTAATTTTTAACTTGGAAGAGAAAATTAAACCCCGCTTCTAGTTTGTGTAGATACATATAATTATACACTTAAGTCTAAGGCCCCACAGAATAGTCTTGGCATCTGAGGTTTTAATAAAGTGACATATGTGGGCCTGGACATCACAGGACCGGCTTTGAATGTAATGACTTTGGGAACAGGAAAGTCCACCACGATCATGAAGGCTTGGCGGTGTAGAACTCCTGGGGTCTCCACTTGCCATTCACGCCAATCAAAACTAAGATATTTACAGTAATTTATTTAAATAAATACATTGCCAGTTTTGTCTAAAATCGGACCATAGTGAATAATTCTTTCAAATGTGTTAGAAATTGAAAAGTTTTTTTTAATATGACTTAATAATATTATGAATATAAAATTTTTAGAAGTTTACATAAACATTTTCATTATTTGTTTGTTTATTTTAAAAGACATTTTTTCTTATATTTTATAATTAAATACTAAATCAAGAATCTTTACTTCTTTTAAATTCCACAAAAGAAATATTCTTTATCAAGTTCTTTTTCGTAATTAATTAGCAATGATTTTTTTTTTTTTTTTAATTTTTCTTTGATTAATTTTTTTGTGTATCTATAACAAATGTTCTTGATTTTCATTTTGTTTGATTTATGGAATAAAAAAAAATGAATGAATTCCATCAAGTGATTTTCAGACAAAGTTTGCGTGACTTGCGATGGTATTTAACATAGAAGATTAACAAATATTAATTAAAAAAAGAGGGAGGGTGCGGGAATCTTAATTTATAGCTTAGGTACTCTTTAGACCAACCTTAGGCACGCGAGTCAAAATGACTATAATTATTTGATGAAATATTATAATAAAATTTTATTCATACTATGAATGAGAGAAAATATTTTAAAATATTAAACGCCACCTTAATTAATAGAGGATCTGAGGTATCCAAATCAATAAATTTATGAGGTCCTTACAAGGGAGGGGTATTATAAAATGTTTTTCCAATAGATAATTAACTTTCTATTTCTATAAAATGGAATTTTTTATGAAAATGATTCTAAGGATGACTTGGAGCAAATAATTTTTTAAGAAAAGAACACGCTTAGGGTTGTCCCCTCCGCCCCTCAAAAAATCCGAAATATTTTTATTGCCATGAAAAAGAAGAGCGGTTCCCGACCTTTTTTGACTTCCTTAGGTAGCTCATATCATTTGACTTTTATCAAACAAAAATAAATTTATCAAATAGGTATGTATATCTTTAATTTTAATTTTGTTGGATAGCAGCCAGGGTAGAAATAAAGACTAGAGAAAAAAGAAAACAAACGCTTGAGTTTATTGTTCAAACGTTTCGATCATGACTTCCGACCTACATCAGGCCTCAGTTAAATGGAATGTTTATTACTTCTTCATCTCTCAGAAGATCCCTGAGTGAATATTTACACGGCATCAGATGTAAATAATAGATTTTGCCTTTTTAGTTAATAACAAAACAAAGACTAATGAGGGTAAATATGAATCACAATTTTATTTTGTCCAGGTGTACTTTTTATTGCAAGAATGTGCATTTTCCACCATTGCTTTTTTACTTTTTTTATTTCGCTTACCCCTAATCAACTAATCACCTACCCTAGGTTGGGAACAAACACTTAGGTGAAATAAATTTTTCTAAGGATTAGATTAAAATAATTTAAGCAAACGGAAGAAAGTCGACAACTTCATTCGTCAATCGTTTTCATTTTCTCAATCATTAAGAATCTTTTTTGAAAAGACCTTTTAGAAAAGAAAATAAGTCTTTTTTTTGGCATAAACAAATTGTAATCTTGACCTTGGTGAAAATTTAACGGAAGGATAATTTTAGATGTCGCTGGGCGTGGTTTCGAGGCTTTTCGAAAAGTGATCATTAGTAAAAAATATCTCTATCTCGAGGGCGATAAAAATAGTAAAAGGCATTAAGAATAAAAAGTTTCGGAGACAACTTGAAAAGCATTTAAGTTCTATCAGCTTGTTTTTATAAAGAAACTTTTTATAAAAGAAATTGCACGATATGTTATTATTAACCATTATTGCTAGTATAAATAAAATTATATTTTTTATTTATTAAGTTAGAAATTTCAATTACAGTATTTTAACTGACGATAATTATTTTTTTTAAATATCTTTAAACAATTTTAATTCAATATTCAAATGTGTCCCAGAAAAGGCGCTGCGTCGTGTCCTTCACCCTCTTGTAGATACAACTTATGATTATATAGATTGAAAAATAATAATTTTAACCAACATCACAGTTTATATATAAAAAGACACACTTTCAAAGTTTATTGCTAAAAATAAAGAAATTTAATTATAAATAAAAAAAAAGAAGAGATAAAATAGATTTAGAATTGAAGTGAAATTAATCTTTACCTTAAGGTGAATGAATCGGAGTCTTAAGTCTGATTGCAAAAGGACAAAAAAAAAAGTAAATCCTTTTGGTGGAAAAAAATGTTCTCTGTAATCGAACTGAAGATATTTGAGAACAATTAATCTGTCGTATCTTTAAACCCCTAGATTCGAGATATCAAACAAAACGAGGCTGATTCCAAATCAGGGCTTCAGTCCAGTGGAACAGTCCAAATTTAAGCAAATAAATTTCTTTCTTCTTTAGAGAAATTTTTCGTAAAAAGAAATAGCAGATTGACATTTATTGATAAGAAAATTTATTGTAATATTTATATTAATCGTACAAGAAGAGAGAAGTTTTTGATTGAAAAGAGTTGAAATAAAAAAGTAATATCATCCAAACTAAGTGAACTTTAAAGGAAGTACGCTTGAACTTATTTGAATTAATATAGCTTAGTGTAGTATATAGCGAGGGCGGAAGATATCCTAGTAGAGTGGTGACGATCATTTTTACCTTATCTTACCGATATAAATTATATAATATAATATAATGAAAAAGTATTGCAATCGCAAAAAATCAATGTCGAAATTTCAACAAAAATACAAATTTTGAGGTCCCCTAAGTCTAAAAAATGGATCTCAAAAAATGGTCACTCTTTCTTTCTCTCTGTGTATGTGAAGAAGATTTCTCAAAAAGAAAAAAACGTACGAGACTGAAAATTTATATTTAAAGTACCCTCGTCGCTTACACCTTAAAGCTTTTCAATAAAATCGGCGAGTACTAGTACTTTATTGAAGTGCTTTTTTGTATTTTCAATTTTCTCAAAATTCTCTCTAACTCTTTTGATTAAAATTCATATATCAATTATTTCAATCAATATTAACACTAATCCGCCCTAAAATTGTTTGAGGCACACTTTACAAGTTTTTTTTTAAATCTATTTCTCTTAAAATATTCATATAATCAATTAGTTAATCTTTTAATATGTAATGATTTTCCTCCTAAAAATGGTGGGGGGGGGGGTGCCTCAATTCAAAGGCTCCTCTAGAAAACCTGCACATGATGGGTCACGCTCACCTCGTTTGCGCCTATATTAAAATATAGGCTTAAAGGAGGCGCCTAAAGTAAGTCAGACACAATTGTTCGGAACGCCCCTACATTTCTGAATTAAATAAAATTTTTTCCTTCCATTATGTAAAAAAGACCTATTTCTCTTTTAAATAAAAAAAGTGCTAACCTTGAAAAAAAATTTGGTAGAAAGAATCATTAGAGCTCATAATTCTAATTAGTTAGCTTGAGGGACATAAAGGGTTAATCGGAAATCGTTTGCTTGAACAAACATTTATGTCCTCGTTGTTCTGACAAAGAATATAACCGAAAGATGAAAATTTAATGAAGCGGTCATTAAGGTTCTTGAAAAACAAACCACCGCGCTAATATTGGCGCAGTTCACCCGTCCAGCATTTCCCTTTTTTAATCTAGTAATGAATTAATAATAAAAAGTAATTTTTTTAATTATTAATTAATTTATAGTAAAGTTTAGAATTTTACAATTGTCTTTATTGATTTACATTGATTAATTTGCTTTTAGTTGTCACATAGATCAAAAAAATCTTTAATTTTTATTTTGATGTATGAAAAATAGCGTTAGTATATGATTTTATAGATTATGCAACGAACGCATTAAAAGACTTTGAAGGAGGGTTGAGTGAACAGCACAGTGGCAGAACAGTGACAGGCAGAGCTTCTTTAAAATCAATATATTTTTTTAATCAACATTACTAACATTGCGTGATCGTAATTATGAAATTTAAAGGAAAATTTTTGATAAGTTAACGAACACAAAAATTGTGTAAGGGCGGCCAGTTTGACATCGCCAATTTAAATTGACATTTTACTGAAATCGATTAATTTATCAACAAAATTAAATAAAATTATTATTTATTATTAAACATTTAATAGTAAAATATGACTTAAGAATAAATTCAATAAAATCCCCCTTAAAAAAAACTTTAAATGTAACAGCGTTAAAACAGGCCAAAAACATGAATAATACTGATGGGTAAAATAGAACATGAATAAAAAATATATCATTATTTTTATTTTTTAGCATGAATAATATTAATACTTTTATATTATGGCGTATCCAGGGGGGCCGGGCCCTTGCCATAGAAGTCAAAATAATTGCAAAAATTAAAATGAAATTTTGAGAGAAAAAAGAAAAAATGAAAAAAATAATAAGTTTAAATCAAATTTCCCATTTATAAATAAAGAAATACTCCAAAGTCTAAAGAGTCATACAATAAAAAAATTATCTTAGACTCAGTTGCTTCCCCTCCCCTAAAAAGAATCCTGACTACGCCACCGTTTATAGATATTTTTCAATGCTAATTGAATCGATTATGTATTAATAAATCATTCAGTGGAGGCCAAAAGATGGCTACGGCCAAAGGTCGCCTGGTTTTGAGGTGCGTGTTTTTCTGCACGAAAATCCCTCGGGGAAATAAACTGGAAACCCGATAGGTGGGCCTATACGGTTCAAATAAAAAATTTGTTATGATTTCATTTGGGGCTTTTTGTCTTCTCGTTTTATCATTCTTAAAAAATGTATAGATTTCTAAATTATGCGGGGTCTTAATGTAATTAATATTAAAAAAAAAGTAATCCTAGTCATTCGATATTTATAATAAAAAAAAAAATGAACATCAAAATTTATATAAGCAGGTAAAATAATGTTAGATATAACAATTAATTAAATTATACTATAATATAATATTTAATACTATATCATAAACTTTTTATATTGTTGTATTCGCAAATTATTTTAAAAAATGATATAAAATGCGTTGTTTTTCTGAAATAATGAATATGAAATTAATTGTTTGTCTGATAACTGGGTAAATAAAAAAAATGTTTTTGTTTTCATCTCATTTAATAACATAGTCAGTTTTTGCCTGGAAATATTTTTAGCCGATTAATAAACACCCTGGCTGGCAACCGGAGGGGCTATTAGCAATTTTCTACACAATAAATTGCACACTCACTCGCACACAAACTCACATTTATACACCCCTATATACCAACGTATTTTTACGCGCAATTAATAAAAATAAATTACATGAATATTTTATTTATATCCGTTTGCCATTTCAGGGATAAGATTTTAATAAATAAAAT
>JAAAKE020133037.1:0-14186 GCA_010014785.2 Anisolabis maritima | reverse complement strand
AATTTTTTACTTGAAATTCTAACTTTAATCCTTAGTTACTAGAGTCAAGTTAATTTTTCAAAAAAAAAAAAAGAAAATCAAATTTTCGGCCCAAAACTCCAAAAAAAATTGTCAAATTTGTTCCCGTTGTTTTTTCGCGTGATGTTTTCTTTGAGTGGTTTTTTTCCAGTTTTGACCTTTGATATCCTTTTCCTTAGCTTGTTCTATATCCCACTGAATAAGTTTTCTTCTTCTTCCTTGAAACAAAAAGAGGATGGAGCCAAGGGTGAATCCCCTACCCTTCTTCTTTTTCTTCATTGTTGGAATAAAACATTACTTATTTTTTTCTCCAAATTTGCTAGTATTTATTTTTTATCCGCCTAGTTAATTACAACTGCGTGTACTTTTTTAACTCATAAGCTTTCAAGAACAAAGAGCATATTAAATATATAATATATAAAGTATCTACCATTTTTTTCTTCAGATAGTGTAGACTTGATTTTTTTGTAATAAAAATATTTTAAACAAGTAGTAGAAGTAAGATTTCCTCTTTCTCTTGAAAAATAAATATTTATTTATGTGAATTTATTTTTACCCGCGCCACTTCGTCTTCGGAGGTCCCGCAACCCTTTTCAAAAAAATGAGAGGGCCATTTCAGTTCGGCGTTGTTTCCTCTCTTGTGGCTTTTTGTTCGTCGGGGCACTTTCATCTGCTCTTGTTTGCTCATACCCTCTTAATCGACCCCCCATTCAGCAACCGAGCATCATCATCATTGCTGCAGCGGGGGCGTAAATATTTACCTATCACGATGAAGATAAATACGGCTTTACGACGGCCGCGTGTTAACATGTGTCCGCGAGCCGCCACTAACAAGACGGGAATAAAATTCATTTCCCAAGTGAGGGGACTAAAAACCAAAATAAATTCACACTTAACGATGATGACCATTTCAGAAATGTGAGAGAAAGAACGAGAAACCCTGGGAAAGAACGCCATAAAAACAAAAACAAAAAATAAAATAAAAAATAACAACCGACAAGACATTTCTTATCTCAAGATTGTTCTTATGATTTGGAAACGGCCAATCGAATAAACCACCGGTTTCTAATTTGTTTTTGTACCCGCTTCAAAAAATAAGCCTTTATTCTTCGCTCTCTGTCTTGTGATCTGATCAATTCAAAGACTTTATATATTTATTACCTGTTCATTTCAAAAATATGTTTAATGCATAAGATCTATATGCATATATTGATTGTAAACTCAAAAGGACAGCCCTGTGCAGAGTTTAAAGGTCAGTAGTTCGTTTCCCCTTCTGAGGGACAAAAATTTATTTATATTATATTGACTACAAATTAATTTAAATAAATAAGGGCGGAGAATAAATAGCCTCAATGCAGAAAAAAGATGTGAAAAAAAAGGTAAAGAGAAAGTAAAAAAAAAAAAACAAAACGTCCTTTAATAACTTATGAAAGATAGAAGGGAGAAGTAAAAGTTTTTTTTGATTTGATGTAGAAGTGGCTGCAGTTTGTTGATTGAATTGGGCAGGAGGTGGCAGCGACTCTACCACTATTTTTTAAAATTTAACAAGTTCTTACCTGTGATAAATAGATATTTACAATTGTAAGTAAAAACAATAACAACCTATTGTAGCCTTATCACCTGATTATGGTTCAATAAATGTAGACCGAAAAAACGTCGTGAATCTGGGTGTTTCAATGGTGGAGACGCTAGTTCGTCCAACTGCCACAATCCAAGTAAAAGTTTTGTTTAATCAGGCACTTAAGAATATTCTCTTACGTCCAGGTGAAGAAGGGTAAGATAAAAAAATATAAGCACTACGATGGAATTGTCGTATCCGAAGAGAGTCGGGTTCATAATTCGTTCGTTTTTGTTGGAAGGTAGGCAACCAAAATGATCAACTCACTAATGGATTTTTCGATTAATTGCTCCTGACTTGTGGACGCATGCGTAGGGGTTAAATCTATCTATTATTAGATCGCCTACCTTCAAGCAACCAAACACGAATTATCTTCTACAACCCATGGTAGGTTAGATGACATTGCCAGGAATTTTTACTGACTGATGGTGAGTTTGACCAGCTGTATTTTTATGGCCGAGCTGTGTGCAAGGTTTAAATTTTAATAATTAATTTCTGAACTGAGACCAAGAAGATTTCTTGGTGTGAAGGGAGCATTGGTGGCAAATGATATTACTAGCAAATATAATATAAAATTTACCAATAAATGTAAAGTTTAATTGATCTCCTTTGCGTCATTCTAATAAATAGGGATAATATATTTCAAACTTTTCACTCCGTGCTCTCTACTACGGCCTAAACCCTCCAGAGGAGATCCGAAGATTTAGTAGGGACTTCTGGTTTTCAATGAATCTACATTTTGACATCTGAGTCCGAAAAACATGTGGCGTCTATATATATATATATATATATATGTAAGTGTATGGGTGTGTGTGTGTGTCCTGTTTTTTCTTCTGCAATTATGAATCGATTTTGATGAAATTTGATGCTCATTCTGGTCCCTTTGGAGCTGATTCGTTTTTCGGATTTGTTCCTAAGGAATTTTGTGCTCCGCTTCATCTCAATATTATTATACCATGTTTTGCATTCAACAAGAAAAAAATTCTTTTTTTAAATTAAATAATAAAAATAAAAAAAGCCTAAAATAAGCATAAAAATAAAAAAAAAAAAAACTTGATCCAAACAAATTGCCTAATTCGTGCTGATAATATGAAATTCTGTTGATATTGAGAAAAGGCATAAATTTCTAAATAAAAACTACATTTTAATATGAAAAGTTAAAGAAAATTGATAATAAAAATTAAGTTAATAAAAAAGTTTATATATTGATGGAGAGTGTTTGAAAGAGAGAGAGAGAGGGGGGGGAGAGAGGTATTTTCCTGATTGAGAAACCTAAGGAGCCTGGAAAGAATGACAGCCAGTCAAGAGAGACATGTTTATTTGGTGTCGGACAGCATAGGCCGAGTTAAGTGAGCTGATTTTACGGCCCTTTTGCTTGTATGCGTGTCTGTCTTACGATGTCTAGGATATAGGAAGGACACAGACAGTCAGCCAGTCAGTCGCTGAACAGTTCTCTCTCTAGAAGACCCACAAGAGATGAATTGATCCATTTATTTTAAGCAAGAGAGATGCTCACTCTTCTAAAAAACAGGAGCAGTGGTTGAGAAAAGTGCACACTCCTACTACTGTAGCCAAAACTATTAATTTTAAATGGTCTTCTTTTAATAAATTATTTTCAGGAAATATTTCGATGCAGTATACTCAGCATAACAATAATCCGTTTAAAACGTCTGTTATGAGTGAACTAGGCAACTACTGGGATGATTTTCATGATTATTATCAACAAAATATTTCCTGAAAACAATTTATTGAATTTAAAATTTAGCAACAGTAGCAGTCTGCGCTTTTCTCAACCATTGCTTCTCCTCTTTTTTTTAGAAGAGTGAGCATCTCTCTCGCTTGAAATGAATGGATCAATTTGATTTTCCTTAAGAAATAAATTCACTAATTTTTTTTTCTACCAAACAATTAGATGCTTATTAACTTCCTTGATTGTTGAATTTTCATCGAGACCACAAATAAAGGCACCCGTTGAAATTTTTATTAAGGATAGTGGGATGCAACGCCTCTTGGAGAAATCAATTTACGAGGCTTGTCAAAAAAAAAATAAATAAATAAAACTGATTATTATAACGAGAACCAAATTCTCTAATTCTAACATAATATAATATAATTAATATATTTAAAAACATTTGGGACGCCTCATTCGAATTATCAGTTTGCTGACATTACATAAAAGAACACAATGGAATTTTATGAGAAATTAAGTTCTTTTCTAGTATGAATTTAAAAATTATTAATTTAAATTTGCTTTTCTGTTTCATGGGAGTCTGCAGTGTAGCAGTTAGTAACAGGGATCATTTAGAAAATTGATGAAAAATCCATTACAATTACTTTTTTTTTATTTATTTTATCATTTTAGCTTTAAGTTAAATTTTATTTAATCCCCACAATATTAAGAATCCTAGCGTAGCCTTTTCATATCAAAGACAAAAAATTTCATTGTAAGATCAGGCAATAGTCAGGAAAAATTTTTTTAAACACCTGAGGCCATTTAGACTCCGCCCATATTTATTTAAATCAATTGGTAGCCAAAATATAAATATATTTGTCGCTTGGGACGGAAAGCGAAATTTGATCCTTGGATCCAAAAGCCTCTAAGCCAAGGGCTAGGAGCAGGTAAAATTTCATAAACATAAATTAAAGAATAATAATTATTTTATTTAGAAATTTTGTTTGATAAAATTTATTATTATTGATAAAGAATTTCAAATTATATTCCCTCAAAGAATATGCATAAAAGTGTTTTATCAGTGAGTGATAAAAATTATCTAGAAAAAAAAAAAGGAAACGCCCGTTGCACTCGAGCGTCCAAAAGGTCTTTAATAAAGCATCATAATTAACAGAAAAAAAAATAAAAACAAAGAGCTGATATGTGGGCACTGCCCTATTGGAGGCAATGAGTCTAAGGATTCACTTCCCTCGTGTGAATCTTATCTTAAAGGGGAATTTTTTATAATTATTCGTTTTGGCTTTATTCTAATGACAGAGAGCAAAAATAATGAACACCCTTATTAACCTCCTAAAATTAAGCTATTTTATTGCAATACTATAATTATATTTGACATTTAATTGTCCTGTTGAAGGACTTGGTTATTGCCTAAACGTTGATAAATTTAATTTCTCTATTTCATTAATAATTAATAATAATTACGACCATTATATGAAAAATAAATGGAAAGATGAAAGATGAATCAAGATGTCATTCACTAAGAGTATCTAAGAAAGGAAGATGGACAGAGAGAGAGAGAGAGAGAGAGAGAATGATCTTGAAAGATCATTTTGACAGAAAAACTGATCATTTGTTAACAAGACTCTTACAGCTAACAAATGTCATGAAATTTTTTTCACTTAAACTAACGAGAGAAAGAAAGAGAAGAAGAGAATATTTATTTTTAAAATGAATATGATCTAAAAAGAGAGAAAGAAAAATAGAAGGAGACCGAACGATGTAAATAGAAAAAAAAATTGGGGAATTTATAACGAAATTATATCAATATTAATATAGTTTTTACTTTTGATTAATTGATCCGTTTATTTTAAAGTGCTTGGGTTTTGAAGCCATTTGCAAAATATATGAATAAATTAAAATAAAATTAGGCAAGGAAGTTGAAACACTTTCCCAGACGTTTTAGCGATATCCTCTCGGCCGCTCTACGACTCTCGAGTTTGCAAGCATGTCGTGTTGACTTTTAGGATAAATTCTCTGGATAAATTTAATTTAATTGAATTAAAAAAAAATAAAAATTGAAAATAAATGTCATCAGGATTTCCAACAAAATTTAGTCTAAATTCTTTTTTCCTTTTTTATTAAGTTAGAAAAATGATATAAATAAAAAAAAATAAAAGGTTTAAAGAAAATAAATCAAATTTCAGTTTTCTCTCTATGATTTATTATCTTATACCCAATTTTTTTTTTTAGAATAAATTTGCTTTTACTCAACAGAATGAAAATTGGTCCAGGGCTGAAGACAAGCATTTTAATTATTATAATCGAGTTTCAAACGATTTGCCCCAATGGATGCTGAGTGGTGCGCGATAAATATTGGGGGGTCTTTTTTATCGCCAGCTGGGGGCCGATTCGCTTCAAATTTTAATATTTTCTTAGGCATTCTCAGGACTACAAATTTATTAAGTTTCATCCTTATCTGATGACTGGTTCCAGAGATATAAGCAAAAATAAAAGCTACACACATACATACGCACATTAATTTCATGATCATAAAACTTTCCCTTATCATTATTGTTACCAGTGCGGGAAAGAAAAAAAAAATTTTTTTTTTTTAATTAATTTACTTTTTGTAAATTTAATAAGTGCTTGAAACCCCCTGTCCCTTGGTGCAGAGCTAGAGGTCTGGCTTCACGTGCCAAAGGTGTTTCGTGGTTCGCTTCCCGTCCTGAAAATTTATTTCTAGTATATTGGCTTCCAATTGGTATAAATAAATAAGGACGGAGTCTAAATGGCCGCAGATGTTGATAAAGACTTAAAAATGAAAAAAAAAAAAGTGCTTTAAACTTACTATTATTTCTCTTTATCTGAGGCCATTTTTATTATCTTAACAATAAAAGTTATCTAGTGATAATTATTTAAATTATTTGGCATGCCTTATATCGACACTGCATTAACACCACTCAGTCTCACAATGCGGGGAGGCGAGGGGGGGGGGGGTATTCCGAGGTATTTGTTAGAAACTAATAACTTGTTAAAAATTCCTCTATTTTTCCTCCAGACTTTAATCTCGTTGGCATCTGCCATAAATGCACAATTCGATATTCTAATGGGGTTTTTTGTTATGGAAAAATTTCTGATGTCTCCTCTATTTTTATAATTTGATATTATAAAAAATGTTATTTCATAATATTCATAATATTGTATGCTCTACTCAAATGCTAACTAGAGAAAAAACTATAAATCTTTTTTTAATTACCTATGTCAATGCTTGAAAAATTCTAAAAATAATTTATTTGTTGTTTATATATCTGGGCAAACTAAAATTATAAATTACCTCTTTAATCTTTGACTTTAATGTTTAAAAATATTAAAACTAAAGACTGACTCAGGAATACCTGACATTAATATTTAGAAAAATATAGAGGGAAATATTTTCAGTGAATTGAGTGGAAACATATTCAGGCTTTTCTCAGATAACAAGAAAAGAGGAATTAATTACCCCAAGAATGTAGCTGCTTTCATCCGGCCCATGGATAAAATCAGATGGGCAATTATTCTAAAGTACCCTAAAACCATCTTCATTTTTGCGAATCTCTATGAACATACTTTTCGGGAATCAATATTACATTTATATCAACTCAAATTTATCTGATGAACAAATCGTTCCTTGTAATTGAATATATTGGGTCGAAACGCATGAAACGTTATTTATTGTTGTTTACTTTTTTCTTTTCCCTAAGAAAGCTTATTATTTACAAACATGGCAAATTGAAAAGAGTATATACTGCTTCATGACAATGGTCGCCCCCATGTTTGAAGAGTGACCATCCAAAAGCTGAGATCTAAAAATGGAAGACATTCTACACCCTCCATATTCACCAGACATATCTCCAAATTGGCTTTCACTTTTTTTGGATAAATGATTAAGAAATAAAAAATTGGCAACCAAGAATTCGTTCAAATCCATCTTCCGAAAATTCGTCATATTGTTGACATCTAATTTAAGACATGACTTAAGCCCCTCGGTGGGAGAAGTGTATAGACGAGAATGGAGCTTATTTTGATTAATAAAGGTTTTTTTATTTTTTTTTTTTATTGTTTTGCTAATAATTTAAATTGACACCTTCAATGACTTTCCAAATATTACATCCCAATAATTCGTAGCATAGAATTTGATCCAAAAAATGCGATCCTTGCACCGTCCTATGAATCTTACTGAACAAGGAAGCGGAAGCGCCCAAGAAAGTTATTTTTTGAGCCGAGTCACTGATTAAAGGCTTTTTTCGGAAAAAGGAAGAAAGTCAAATAATGCCAAAATTTTTAAATTGTATAGACCTATTCTAAGTGAAATTGGAGAGTAGGGGAGCTTTCATTCACTATTTGTCCACCCCTTGAGCATATATGGCTTAAGAGAAAAAAAAATCGTTTAGGTATTAATTGATTCAATATGCATAACATTTTTATTTACATCGTAGAGACTAAATATTTAATGAGAGATTAATTAAATGATAATTAAATTTTATGAGAAATTCTTTGGTTGCCTAACTACCAGGGATTGTTTTCCTATTCGTGGCTGATAATTTAATTCTTTTCAATTTTCTTATCGGTGACGAAAAAAATATAACCGAGAAAGAACAAGCTGGAATAAAAAAGGTATAAGAAAATGAGAATAAATGCCAAAATTCCTAACTGTAGAAGGAGAATTAACTTGAAAATGATAATTTAAGTTTTTAGAGCATTTGAATTCTGCAGATATA
The DNA here is from genome assembly GCA_010014785.2 of Anisolabis maritima. Taxonomy (NCBI): domain Eukaryota; kingdom Metazoa; phylum Arthropoda; class Insecta; order Dermaptera; family Anisolabididae; genus Anisolabis; species Anisolabis maritima. Next base: position 6,121 of record JAAAKE020133037.1, on the reverse strand, counting down.
AAGAAAAGTCTGAAGAATTCGTTTTCTGTGTGTGTGTGTGTGTGTGTCTCCGTTTTAATCCAGAATTAATCCCAGATCGAACTTCTTTGTCCCTTGCAAGTTTCGAATATGACCGCGAGTAGGAAGTACTAGGCCTGACAGGTGCAAGTAGAGGAAATGCCAGTGAATTGGGCAACTCGTGCTCGCCAGTTCTCCACAATTGTAAACCGGTGTTTATCAACCATTTTTTATTCGCGCTCCCCCGAGAAAAAGGAAAATTCCTTTTATTTGCTTAACAAAATTTTTTCGTTTCGGGCTTACTCCGAAAATTTTGTGAACCATTAGGTTTTTTTAGGTAAAATTCAATTTTTCTTTTTACAATTTTCTTTTGAACATTTTCTACTTCCAGGTAAAAGACCATTATCATTCGGTAAAAAGAAATTAAATTCAAAACCATGGTTTACTCTAATTTGAAAGAGCATAAGGGCTGTGACGGATCCTGATTCTTTTTGCATATTCATCTGGCAATTAAACTTTTTTTAGGAGAATCTTTAATCTTTTTAAGCGCTTTTATTTAAATTACTTGGCTGTCTGTTTGAAAAACATCTTCTAGCCCATTTTTCAAACCCTTCCCGATGAGTTGAAATTTTGTATATAGATTCAAATTCTATTTAAGCGAGACAAAAATTAACATGTTGATGCTAATGAGAAATTTTTGGAATTGTTTAGTTTTATTCATGGTGTATTTTTTTTTGCACGTGTAAACTATTGAAAAAACAACAAGAATAAAACTAAAAAAAAAGAATCTATCATTAGAACAAACACCCAGCTTAAATAGTCCAAAAAAGAATCTATAAGAATTCCGAAGCTTTTTAAAAAGTATTAAGTTGGACAGCATCCGCCTTGAAATTGTAGAGAAATTTTCATCTACAAGGGGAATACAAAATTCATTGCCAGCGTTTGCAACGCCTCTAAAGACCAACTCGAGAAGATCTGAAAAGTTTTGTTTAATTTATACTAAAATCCCCGATATATTTTGATTTTTTTTATTAGTTAACCTAACCTTCCTTTTAGAAATAAAAATCAAACTCTGCTCGCAGCCTGTGATTGCAACGTCATGATGACGCGACACTCAAGAGCCTGTATTGACAAACACTGTCGGATTACAATAGTATATAGATGATAAATAGCACTAAAAATATATAAATAAAAAAAACGCTTTTATTTAAAATGCACCAAAAAGAGAAAGATAACTTTTTAATAAAAGCGTGAACGTTCATTGAATATTTTATTTTATTTATTAAAGGCGTTTTTTTTAATATATTTTTTATATATTTAAAATTTTTCTATTTTTCCTCATTTCTTGGTACCCCTTTTTAAAATTTGGCGCGTTCACTTCATTTTCACAAATTCTAACGGGTTAAAACTATTTTTTTTTAAATACTATTTCTCCCTTCTTAACACCGAAATTAAATTCTTTAAGGCAATATTTAAATAAAACAACTTTTTACTGTTTTCACTCAAAAGAAAAATCCAGATTATTAATCAATCAAAGCAATAAAAATTTTTTTTTTAATTTTCAGAGATGAGAGAGAAATCCAATTCGAGTGTTTATTTAATTTTATTCGTACCGTAATTATTTTCATTGAGGCCCATTAATTCTTTTGTTTATTTATCAAAACGAGAGAACTTTTGTTTCAAAAATTAATGAACGATTTTTTTTTTCTATTTTTAAATTTTATATACCCATACATCTACCAAAAAATTATTATTATTTTTTTTAATTTCTGAGTGGAGATAAATTATATTTGGTGTATATGTATATGTGTGCCAAGACAAACAACGTCCGTCGCAGATAAATGAATCACGTGACCTAAGGCCGTTTCAATTCATCAACGGGTTTTAGGGGGGAGGCGCCGTTTCTGTCTGTCAGTCTGCCACCCACATGTGTCAGGTCGTGTCAAATAAATAAATTCATTCGGAGTATAGTGTTGTTAATAGCGATGTTTGCTTTTTCTTCTTCTTCTCTCTCTTTCATTCTTGTTCTGACTTGAACTTGCATTCAGATTGATTCTACTTTTAAACATTTGTCTTAGAAGAATAACAAAAAGAGAATTTTAAACTATTGGGAGTGAGAGAGAATGGAGAGAGTATATATAAGAGAAAAGTGATCTTCAATCGAGATCGAGATATAGTAAGAAATTTTAAATAAATTATTCTTAGAGAATCCCGTTTAGTTGTCTGATGTTTTTTGTTCGAAGACACACACCTCAATCCTACTCCTGGGATAGCCAGATTATTTGTTACATTTTATACTACATTACTTGATAGTTAGGTAACCCTACATCTACTCTGACCAGTTTTTCGGCCATCAACCAGGCAATTTGTATGTATTAGGGAGGATGAAAAGGTCCAAGTGACGATGGACGAAAGGTTTGAGCAAATAAACAGAGGCCAGGTAGTTATGCCCCTACGATCCAATGAAGTGAAGTAGATAAAAAGAGTGTGATTATGCAAAGAAAGATATGGTATACAGGAGGGCTCGACAACGATCGCAGGTCAACATTTGGAACCTCTACTCATTAATAAAATCGTTTTTTACGTTTATGTTTTATTTGTTAAATATTATTATTGGGAATAAATAAATAACTTCACCTCTATCTCTCATTTGGAAAGTTTTGTGAAATATTAATAAATGCCTTCACTTTTTTTAGTAGAAGAGTAGATCTCTCAAGTTAAAATAAAAGTGCCATCCAAAGCGAACAAAAATTTGTTTCCAACAGAGAAAGGGAATTCCTATAACAATTGAATATCAACTATTCATAATAAAAATTTTTTAGATAAGAAAGAAAGAAATTATTTTGAAAATTAGTTTTGTAATAGTAAGACTAAAATTCGAAAAAGAATCTTTATCGTGAGATGAAATTTTTTAAATATGAAATTTAATTTAAAGTAAAGAAGATAATTAGACAATATAAAATTTTATATAAATAATTTTTTTTTATTTTTCTTTTTCGGTATCTGAGACCATTTAGATTCCGTTCATATTTATTTAAACTAATTAGCAGCGAATATAATTTAAATAAATTTCGTCGCTTGGACAGGAAGCGAACCACTGACCTTTGGATCAAGGGTCAGGGTATAAACAATCAATTTAGACATAAAGTTATTTTCCTATTATTGTAGACACCCATATAAGATTTTTTTTTTATTTGTTTATTTATAGTCGATTCGACTGCTAAGACCATTAGACCTCATAAATACATTATGTCATTAGGCAAATCAGCCCGGATCCTCGGGGTTCAGCACTGCTTGGCCTTGCTTAACTAGAACGATCTTGGGGCTGTTCCTCTCCCCGGCCAGGCCCGCCGGCGTACCAAATAAATAAATCCATCTATTATTTCATCATTTCAGAATTGAGAAGCGGATAGCCGAGGCGTCAAGCAGTTATAGTCTTGAATTGAGGACAACCCTGGTTTTAATCTGCTTCATGGAAAATATTTATTCGACTCTATTAATGGTATTTTCTAGGGAAGGAAACGGGAACCCAACCCAAGAAAATACTTCTTCTTCCCTGGCACATCTGACTGAAGAGATTGAAAATTCTATCTAAAATTTAACGAAAAGGTAGACTTTTGGAATTTATTTAAATTTCTAAGATGGAAATAACGAATGTGTTTTATGATAGATAATAAAAAAAGAGAGGGGAGATGATAAGCACCCTGGATAAGCGATGGGGCGGAGGCAAGCAATCTCACGATGTCTGTTTCATCTCATCTCTTTTTTCCTCTCTCTCTCTCTTTCTGTGGTGTGATGCGATGATAGTGTCAAAAAATGGAAGTGGGATATTGCAGAGTAGCAGCTGCCTGTTGGGATTGATAACACACGAACGACAAGAGGGCTGTTATCATTTTGCAATCAATGCAGAAATGCAATTACACTCACGAGTCAGGGCTTTAGCAATGCATGCATGCATGTTTAAATGAGAGGTGGGGTGGCATCCTTATCACTTGATAATGAGAGTGCTGCAAAAACAATTTGCCTTCGGAGGAATCAGAAGACTTTGCCTGGTAGAGAGTTCTACCACCTGATGTGTACCTTATGCCGCAATCAGCACAGTGGCATAGTGGCGTTAAAGAAATACTAATTCCAATAAGCAAATGTCACATGTGAGATCAATAAATTGTCATTTACGGTGGATTAGGGTTTTTCCAAGGGGGGTGGCCTAAATTGAATATTCAATCGAGTATAATTGCGAGAAGATAGGCAACCAAAATGACCAGCTTACTAATAGACTTTTCAATTAATTGCTCCTTCCTCTAAAGTGGATTTTATAAAATTTTGGAAATTATTCAGAAGAGAGATCTGACAAAATATGACGGAAATAAGATGTTTATGAATGAACCTTATTTATTGAAATTTAATAAAAATTCCTTAATCCAAGTAATATATTCGGTTGATGGATTTCAATTAAAGTATTTGTTCCGGTCACTGCTTGCATTAAAAACAGTAATTTACCATTTTTGAATAGACTGTATTGTTCAAATTCAGTTGATATTATCCATATTTAAAGCCTTAATTTGGTTCCAATTCCTATGATAAAAATTTTGTTGCAATGTGAGCAATTTGACTGAAAAACGTTAGTCGTGCTAGTATTATATATACATAAAAATTATTTACATATATAAAATTTCTATATGGAATCTGATGCCGAAAGACAAAAAAAACACTCAGTGGGTCAAAAAATTCAACGCCAATGTGGGCTAGGAAAAGAGAAAGTAACAAGTCGTATCCTGGAAAGAAGATTACTAATTAACATACTCATTCATAATCTTTTTTCTTTCCTCAGCTAATAAGAAATAAAAGACACCAGAGAGAAATAGAAAGAAAAGTCAATGAGAGCCTGAGCTCGAGTAACCCTTATTTGCATACTAACTAGTGTGAAAATGAAATTTCAATTCATAATTCATTTTATAAAATTGTTATATTAATTGAGCATAATTTGAGTATAAAATTTTTCAAGTAAAGTAAATTGAGAGGTCCCAAAGAAAAGAAGAAGCATATATGCCTCGGGAATGGATAGGAAAAACACTAAATTGTGACATACGCTTTCATTTTCTATTTACAAGTATTTATCAAAAGAATATGTACACAAAATTAGTTACAACCTAATCTGCCTAGATTGTCCTAATATTAACAAAATTCTTTCGTCCAGGTTCTTAAACCAGTCCAGAAAATTTTTGAAAAATTTAGTTAGTTTTTATAATCTTAATACTTTTTATTTATTACCCTTGTTTCGACATATTGGTGAGAAAAATGGTAAATATAAAAATAAAACTACGAAATCGCCTTCATGCTTACGAGCAGGAATAAATAACACAATTAATCTAAGAATGGATCCAGCAACAAAGACTGCATTAAATAATAATCGGTAAGGAGATAAATGCATTTTCATATATTATTATATACTATTATAATCTATAAATAAAATAATTATTTTAAAAAAATATAGGAAGAGTCCCATAATTATTTTAGAATATTTAGGGCGTCAGGCTATAAAAAGATCAAGAACCAGTGAACTAGCCAATACAATAAAAAAGAAAAGTTATAAAAAATATTACAATTTGTAATATAATTCAGTATATTTATTAGATAGTCCAAGTTTTCTATAATAGTTTTCTACATACAAGAACAACTAGTATTAACTGATGATATCTTTCTAAGAAATTTCATCATGCTAGTTTTGACTACGAAGCATTTACTATTACGCCTTTCTACCTAGACATATCTTCCCAGCTAGTACTAACTAGTAAAAAGAATAAAAACTTGAAAAGCTATAAAAATATTACAATTGTTTCAGTCATTTGCTGTTTTCCCTAAAATCACTTGTTAAATTTTAGTACTATTCATAGAGCTTTGTTAAAATTAGCTCTTCTTATCTAGACTTGTTAATTTTTAACTTATATCAGGTTCTCACGGTCGGTAACAAATAAACTTTCAAAAAACGTAATTTTATAAAATACTATAATGAGAAGAGATTTACCTAAAAGAGACTCGTATTTTCGAAGATAGAGGCTTTTTTGAGGGAGATGCGGGGGTTGATGCTCCTCTGCCAGTGACTCACTCACTACTGAAGAAGTAA
>JAAAKE020133026.1:0-14188 GCA_010014785.2 Anisolabis maritima | reverse complement strand
GAATTAAAAAAAAATATACAAAGATAATTTAAATAAATTATAGAGAATAAAATTTTAATGAAATAAGCCTAAACATAAACCAATTGCTTTATTTTTCAATAAGTAATTAAGATATAAAAGAATTATTTATCTAAAAATTGACAATTTTTTTTTTTTTGTTAATAAATATTCATGTTTTAAATGTGACGTAAAAATTAGAACCGCATATAAAAAATCGGAAAATATTAATATGTGTTTTGATTCTTAAACACTTTTAATAAATGAATTGTTATAAATTTTTAAATAGTTGAAAACTGATCATGTTCTTAAAATTAGTCTTCCCTTAAATCAGAAAAAATTTTCTTTCTGTCAATGAGCGCGTGAAGAGCAAATTCGGTTTTATGAAATTTTATATTTTAACTAAACAGATAAATAAATTTACCCAACCGCCTAAATCGGTCTTTCCCCACCTGTGGACTTCGGACCACAGGGAGTTGCGATGAGTAATTCAAATAGGACCCGCCGGATAGTCATAAAAATGAATAAATTCATAAAAATCTTTAAAATTTTGCATAAAAATAATTTTTTTTTCACTAAGTTTTAAATATTCAAGAAATAAATTTTTTAAAATTTAGAAATGGTAAGGATCAATCCATTTAGTTTTAGCAGGGGCTGTCACATTATCACAAATCATGTCCGATGTTCCGAAAGTCACAAAAATATCGTTTTTTTTTATTTGTTGAATTAGCGCAATGTGGAAGGATAACGATTATCGTAAACCAGCCCTGGGTAAACTTTTTAGCTAAAGGGCTATATTAGAAAGAAGTTGGAAGCAAGTAAAACAATTTTTGATATGCATTATTTATTATTATGAAAAATGAATAATAATATATAAAATAAATGATTCTTTAACAACCAAAAACTTCAAGGGATGAATGTAATTGTTTTATATGTTTCACCTTTTTCAGATTCTCTTATTCTCTTATTTTTAATATCCTATGTAAATTTTGTTGTTGAGATTCTTCTAAATTGAGATTTATGATAGAAAATGTTTGTTCACTTATGTAGGTTGATCCAAAAATAGCCAACATTTTTCGGACAAAATCTTTAAGTTAATTGAATTTTCCTGTATTAAGAGTTAAAATTTAGAGATTTCTTCATGACGGTAGAATTCTCTTAAAGGACGAATCTTCAGTAAAAGTTTAAGAAAGAAATCGTATTGAAGAGCAAATACCAGCGAGTGTAAATTTATCTTTCACTGCGTAGTAAATTTTTCCATCTATATATTCAAATTTATTTTGAAAAGATAGTAAAAAGATAACTTTTTAAAAAAATGCGCGGCGGTCCGCGAGCTGTAGTTTGCCCAGGCCTATTATATACAATTTATCGTATATGTCTAATGGCCAAAAATACAAAAAAAAATGTTTTTATACAACAATTTATGCAATTTGTATTTTATTTAAATTTTCTATAGCTCTATTTTATCACGATTTCTTAACCGGGTGCGATATAATTTCTCCTAATTAAATTCTTTTTTTTTTTTGGCTTTAGAATAAAATTTTTTTCTTATTTTCTGTAATAAAAATATTTTAAATTATTAAGATACTTGGTTCATTCATTACATATTTGAATGGTGGGTTTTTGTTTTCTCAAATGGTTGAATCAATTAAATATTTCCTTGAAAATCATAATGTCCAAACTCAATTACTCTAGGAATTTCTCACAGGCATTTATTAATTGTTTTTTAATTAATTTATTTACGTTTTTATTGCATGCTGTGCTTTTAACAAATTCCTTCTTCACATAGGAGTTGCTATATAATTTATTTTTTTGTTTCGACTTATTTTTTAATAAAAAAACAAGCTAAAAATAGATATTTATTTAATTAGGTATTTCTATTTTTACTTATAAATATAATTAAAAAAAACTCAATAGGTATCTAGAGATTATTCACCAGTAGCTTATTATTAAATAATTGCACTTTCATCTCCTAGAACAATATTTATTTATACCTATTAATGTTCTCCCATCAGTCATTCCGGAAGGTATATGACATGTTCTGGAAGATTACTTGCTTCTTCTTACTACACTTGAATAATTTTTTAGAAAAGCGATGCAATAAAAGATTTCACACCGAAAAATTTTAAAAATGAATAAAATAAATACATTTGGAAAAAATGTTTAAAATTTTTTTATAAAACTTAATTTTTGTTCGGGGTCTTATAATCAATTTTTCTCTTTTTTAGGGAAATTCACTATATAATTTTTTTTGTCCTTTCATCCATGAGTTCTACTATCATTAACGACAATAGTTAACGACACGAATTTTGTTTTGCATTTTTAATTCTTTTTACTCTCCTGTTTATTTATTTCCAATATTTTAAGAGATCGACTCAAGACATAATAGTATCATTTTTTCTTTAAACCTCAATTAATTAGTTTTTAATCTCTATCCGCAGGGGAATTTTAAAGTTTGATTAATAATACTTTACCATATTTTTTGGTATATTCCAGATTTTTTTTCGCAGAACAGCAAAAAACAAGAAAATAAATTTTTACATTTTGTATTTTGTCATTACAAGATAATAAAACCTTGATAATGTGGATTCTTTTCCTCCTGGATATTTGGATAAATTAGATTAATTGTTTTTTTCAGCAATATTTGCTCTTTGAGAAGCAGCACTAACAATATTAATTATTCGATCTAACACTTATTGACTGTCCCTATCAGATTTATCGGACTAATAATAAATAAATTAAACTATACTTCTATTAAATTATTTTTCATAAAAAAATTTAAAAAAATAATCATTTTTATTTTATATTTCGAATTTATAATAAAAAATTCCACTCTGTTAAAATGCAGAAATTTTTATTTAACATTGCATTTAAAATCCTCGCAATCCGCAAGGATTGATTCGATTTAATTTGGACTCTGTTAGAATTTGAATCCCTTTCGAGTGAGAGTTGATTGCACTTCCCCTTTCCACTCTCCTGACACATGTTCCCTCCCCTAATGCCCTTTGGCCCTAACTTGTTTTAATTATTTCTATACGTGCAAGAGGGAATGACACCGAAATAAAACAAGCAAACAGCATATAATTTGTTCTCTGGTAGGCAGGGATGTTTTGAATACAGTTAATTCTTTTTAATTATTTGTTTTAACCGAAAAATAAAATAAAAAAATACTAAAGTTTTTTTTAATTATTTATGTATTTAAAATATAATGTTTATTCCAACTGATTTGAAAATTATATTTCAATGAAATTCCAATTAAATAAATTTTTTGATGTAAACAATCACGGGTTAACTATGGACAACAACGTCAATTGTTGAATAAGAAACCTCATCCCCATTCTTTATTTTAAGTATTTTAATTATTAATCCTCCAAATTTTTCTTTAAATTATTAATTAAAAATAAAAAATTAATGCCACAATATTGTAGCTTTTTGCCTCTCCCAAACTTGGAGCAGATAAAATTCATTATAATTCAGTAATAGATATGTGAGTGATGACGAGATGATAAATACTTTTGAAGTGACAGAGCTACCTTATCGGCAGGAGGAAAAAAAACAGTGCCGTAAATTTCTAAATGAGTTTTATTGGCCTGATATTTTGAAGGTCCTCTGACTCTTACTCGGAGATTATTCATGTATTCATTAATGTTATATATTCACACTCAATGCTTTTTTGCATCTCAAAGACCGATACATCAATAATTTAATTCATTAATGAATTTATTAAAGAAAAGCCACGCTTAAAATATTGATATATCTTCCAGATACGAAATGGCTTTGACTGTGAATATATAACGTTATGACTAACTTCTGAGGAAGAAGAGCAAAGTGTCTTCGAAATATCAGGTCATTTGGTAATGTATGTTACTGATTTTTTTTTCCTCCTGCTTTCTTAAAGCAAAATTATAATGATTTTATCTTATTTTTAAGGAATATCATCTGACGTTTTTCATTAAGGGTTCGGGAATAAGTATTAAATCTATTTTATATATAATAGAAAAGTGTCCGTCTGTCACGCCTGGTTTGGCCAACTTCCCGATGGAATTTCGAAACGAAATTTTGCAACCTTATAGAAGACATTAGAAAGTGTACAGGGAAAATAATTGGGTCTCCAAATAAACGCTTGGGTGGCTCAAAAAATTTTCGAAAATCCATATTTTCCTATTGAAAAGAACTGGGAATCATTTTTTTTTTTTTAATTTTATTTTGTCCATTTAGCCAACAGCCATTGGACTAAACGCTATTACAAATAATATTTTATACAAAAGGATAAATTATCGATAAATATAGAAAAAACATACGAAACATACAAAAATAGTAAGTTATAAATATAAAAGTATACAATAAAGAAGAGAAAGAAAAAAAAAGGACTCAAAGAAACATTATAAGATAAAATAGTAAGAAATACATAATAAGAGTGGATTGGTACTGTCTATATTTTGATTTGGGTTTCTTGAAAAAAGTTAACTGTAGCTGCGACTATTAATTCTGTGGACTTGTTGATAATGTCTTGGTAAGAGGGGGGGGTCTCGGAAGTTTGGTTGAATTTTTCTTAAAAAGATTGTTCGTTGAATTCTGTAGAGTCGGCATTCTAAGAGGAGATGTTACCTGGGAATCAATCATTGAATTAATGTGGCCAGGTTGTCCTTCGCTGAACATTGCATTCGACCCTATCTGTCCTTATGAAAAATCAAAGATAATTAATTGGAAATAATAAATTAAAGTGTTTATAACTAATTAAATCTCGCAAGTGAATAAATATAAAAATTTAAAATGTTTTTTTTTTAAAGAGGCAAGCATAATTTAGTTTAGGCCGTTTACTTAGGTATTTGATTAGATTTTTTTTTAAATCTAGAGAATTTTCCCATGTTCGTAAACGACTAAAGTTTATATTGATTAGAGAACGCAATTCGCTATAAGTGTAAATGATCAAGACGGCCAAGAGTAGATGGGCGGGAGATAATACTAGAATGGGGAATGATTTTTTTTTTAAATTTAACTCAGCTAAGTGAAAGATAAATGAGTGTGACTATGCCTAGGTATCTTCCGGACTTGAACCAGGGACCATCCACTTCTATAGCGAATATGTAGCTGTTAAACCAAACCGGTGTATAATCTCGCCCTCATTATTCTTAAATTCAATATTGGTTTAATGCTTTGGTACATTGTTTTCAAAACAAATCCCTCAGTATAAGGTAAGATAATGGAGAGACACGAGATTAGAGATGGCGCATAGATCGCCTATGATCGGCAAGTGCCAGATCCCTATCTGGGAAAACTAAATCCGTAGAGGAGGATCCTTCACCCCCTTGGCTAGGTCTGGACCCGGCCTAAGGCCTAGTTTAGAATATAAAAGCTAGGAGGGACTTTGCAAAAAGTTTAATTTATTTTGCAAAAAAGCGAATTTGGGGTGCGAAATCTATACTTTCAAAGACAGACAGACAAAGTGACTTCATGGCAAATGCAATTGGTTCGTGATATTTTTTATAGCTTATATTATATAAATGTAGAAAAAGTAAAATTATAACATGGTTATAACATACAACTTTCTTCTTAATAAATATAAATATAAAATTTAAAACTCTCTTCAAAAATTAAGGACCCTTTTGTCAATCATAAGATAGAAATTTTTAATTTTAATTTCATTTGTATCTAGAATTTTTTTCTTATTAATAAGCTAAAAACTTCCACAATCATTTAATATTTTTATCACTTATTCAAAAAAAATGTCCAGAAATGAAAGAAATTTTCTATTTTATAATTTTGTGCTTAAATTAGAAAAACAGACCAATATACTGTAGAGAATATTCAGGCTTTCTATATTTCTTCCCAAATAATCAAACAATCCTCGTATTTAAGCAAATATGCTAAGAGGGCATAACTTTTAGAACCGGATATCAATTAGAATGGGAAAAAAATTAGGGGATTATGCTAACATCTGCTCTTCTGATTCTCACATGAGGAGAGATATGTATATATATATTTTATATATCGAACTCGCATATAAATTTATTCGTCAAGAAGTAGGGAGATAGCGGAAGACCTTGGGCACGAGGGATGAGGCCTTCCGATTCCTTTGGCAAAGAGTTTTTAGTGGGTTGAAGTGGAAAGAGGATGGGGAAGTTACGTTTCAGAGAAGTTTCTCTCTAGCCTCTTGCCTACGTTCTGTTACGAATACAAACGATCCAATTTGTGCTTTATACTGCATCACCCCCCTCCCCCCAACCTTCCTCTATTCTGCTAGCCTCCTCTTATACTCTGGCATCGAAAAAAAAAACATCGCATTATTCAGATAAGCCTTCTAGTATTGTAAGAACATTTATGAGAGAGAGAGAGAGAGAGAGAGAGAAACTCTTAAGGCAATCATATATAAGTTTTGAATGAAATGCACTGATAATAATCAAACAAATCCTTTTTTTTTTTTAAACATTTTTATTCGCATTCTCAATTTACCTATATATTTTTAATAGTGGAGAAATTAAAATTATATAAAAGCATTATATTCCCATACACGACCGGATTTAAACATTTTAGGCCCTGGATAGTAAAAAATTTTAAACTTATAATTTTCATGTACAACCGAATATTAAAAGCCGTTTGTAGAAAAAATCATTAATAACCGTGGCGCTGGCGCAGTCTGAGGTGTTTCAGGATTGAAATTTTAAAGAATTATAGAAATAGATTCTGGCTGCACCAATATTAGTTCGAGTTCTTCTAATTTTTGGATAATAATTTTAAAAAGATATATAATTTTGATTGAGTTAAGCATGTATTTTAATATATTTATTTATTTATTTATTTTAATCGTTTTTGGCATCTCAGGCCATTTAAACTCCATCCTTATTTTTTTATATTAATTGGTAACCAATATAATAAAAATAAATTTTTGTCGCTCAGGACAGGAAGGGAACCATTACTTGAAGCGAGGCCTCTACCTCGACAATCTTTTCTAGGAAATAACTGATAATTTATAATTATTGTTAATTTTAGATTTTGTAATGTGATTTTACAAATTATTATAAGAAATTTAATTAAATCAAAACCAAAATATTTTAATCATCTTTCCAGTAATTATTTAAATACGAATTTGAAAAAAATTAAAAATTTATAATAAATTAATAAAATTATAAAATAATTTATTTAAAATTTGAAATTAATTTTCTTCAAAGGCTGATCATTTGAATTGCCTTTACTTCAAAAACAATAGCCTAATTTTCATCAAAATCGTTAAATTTACTTAAAAACATAAGAACTTTTTTATATAAAAATATATGAGTATATTTTTGCTATTTGATCAATTTGAGAATCGAACCCAGGATCTCCAGCTCACTGCATATCGACTATATTCACCAAATATTTTTAAGTAATACCATGGCATCAATCCGCTACATAGCATATTTTTGAATACTAATATCTAATTCAAAAGAATAGGTCTTATTTATAATTTAGAACTTTTTTATATTATAACACTAGAATAAATTAAATATTTATATTATTTCCAATTTTTAATTATACTCTTTATGATTAGCTATCTTTATGAATAATTAAATTGATTTGCTTTACGTACCAAAGGTCAGTGGTTCGCTTCTCGTCCTGAGCAACAAAAATTCATTTAAATTATATTGGCTACCATTTAAATTTAAATAAATTAGAACGGATCCTGAAAAAGGCGAAAAAAAAAAATTTAATTGGTTTCTTAATTTAATAATTTACAAAATTTTAAATTTTATTAATAACATTATACCCATTAATATCGTATTAACAAAATAATATAAACCATTTGATGTTTTAAATTTAATTTGAGATTGTGATTGTGACTGATGGAATTTCCAAACACGGCTTGTTGTTCTCTGTTCACAGGCAAAGGCATCAAAATTCTTGTTACTCTTTATTTACCCCTCTTTTAATTTTATATTAATTAAACTTGGGCTATATATTCAAAATGTGTTATGAAAAGGTTCAAGCGACTTCTTTAATGATCGAATCAAGTACACAAAGCACGTTTATGACTCGTCTCAGGCATGGATTATGAGCAGATTAGGAGGGAGGGGTCAAGTGAATTCTTATTTTCTTTAAAAATTAATTACAAACCACTTGTTCTATTTAAAACTGTGTTTATATTCTTGTTTAAGATGTTCCAAATGCGTCAGTGATATTCGTACCCCCTGGTTTTGAGGGAAATCTCGACAAAGAGACTCGGGCAGCTGCAATCAACGAAGGGGCCAACATCACCTTCAGATGCGAAGTCCGCGCCAACCCACAACCCGACCACATCACTTGGGTTCACGAGGTCAGTGAATTTAATTTATACCCTATGTATTAAACCCTAAATTTAATTTGGTCCAGTGATTTTAAGCCTTCATTTATTTAGGTGTTCTTAATGATATGACATAATGTTAATAAATGCTCGAATCATCATAAAAACTTTTTTTTTTATTCAACAGTTGTTCTGTTTCTTAGAATTTTACGGGAATGGGTTGCATTTTTTGTCTTTTTCGGCATCTAAGGCCATTTAGACTCAACCCAAATGGTATAATTTAAATATATTTTATCCTCTTCCTTGTTAAGCAGGACCCTCTGCCCAAGGGACAGGGACGGATGAGTAACTACTTAAGAAAACTAATAAAAACTATTGTAACTTTTATAAATAAGTTGGTACTGTAACATTTCTATAATTTTTTATTTTAGCCCCCAAAAATGATCTATATTCTTTGCCTCCCCCAAAATAGTGTGCAGCTAAGGTGTATGGTTTTTCTTTGTTTTTTTTTTTTCGAAAAAATACCACGTATGAAGGGAAAAAATTAGGTATCATTACGATCTGTAAAAATGATAATTGTTAATTATTTTATATTTCTTTCCCTTAATGATAAAATTTCAATATTTAAATTTGTTCAGAATTTTCTTTTTCCTTTTCATTTTCATATTTATTAGTAGTAATACAAAACTTTTGTGTAACATTTTTATTTATTATTAACCGAATAGCTAATCAAATTCTTGTCTTTATAAATAAAACAGACAAAATTAAAAACTTAGTGTTTTCTTTGTGGTGTATTTACTTGAATAAAAAAAAAGTTTGGCATTACATTTAAATATTTAGCTGTGCAAATTTTTATTTAGTAGGTAATCCGCATTAGCAAACTTGCAAAAAAAAAAAGACCTTTTTCTTTCGATTTTAAACAATTTTCTTGCCTCACTCTTTAAAGTTTTTCTGACAGTCATTTGTACTTTTTTTTTTTAAATTTGTTTTTAATTAAATCTTTTCTTCTTGTTTAATATTATCTAAATTCGTCCGAGTTGAATAATATATTAGTTATACTGTATATATTGAAATGTGTTACAAAATCCATTAAGAACTCAAAGAGAAGATTATTGGCATAAGTACATTTATATCTGTTATATGTAGCTGTGTTAAAGAACTGTGTTCACTTTCTTTTTTTTTTTATTATTTAACTACGCAGTCCACTTTCGCCGTTAATGCTCATAACCAGGAACTCCGACCTCTGGATTTTTTATTTCATAATGTTTATAATTACTAAAGCATACTACTTATTTTCGCGTTTTTTTTTTTTTTTTTTTTATTAATTTTAAATTTATTTAATAGTTGAAATTAGTATATGTTTATAAAATTTACTCATAGACATTTTGATTCTAATTTATAATAGTCGAGAGTAGATGTTTCTTGAGAGCATGGAGCGGAGTTACGTTTTGACTTCCCATGAGATCAGTTATAGATGTATGAATTGCGAATTAGATGAGCTTAACATCGATTAATCAGTTTCTAACAATATTGATTAACTCTTTGAATCTATTGGGAATTGTACAACTATTTATCTAGTCCACTCTACGTATTTCTCTCTACTATCTACTATTATATTATTAATATAAGCAATTTTAGAATTTGATTATCTATCTTCAATTTCACTACATAGAAATTGGAAAACGTTGTAATGTGATGTGCTTAATCACGTCAGTATTTCTTAATATGTACATTTATGTATTTATCGGTGAGAAGAGAATCATTGTAAATTTATTTTTTTTTCATTGGAAATCTTGGTAACGGATAACCGTTATCCGATAAGGTCAGAAGTGTTTTCAAAGACGCCCCAAATCTTAGAGGGTGCTAACATAAAGACTCCTATCGAAAGCTTATAGCCTGTTAAAAATATAAATAAATATTGATAGTTTTTTAAAGGGGAAAAAAAATCGTCTATTTTATAATATAAAATTATAAAAAATATTCTACGCTTCTCCAAATATTGGAAATATTCCCAAATATTAATTCCTTTCTTTGTGATAACATAATTCACCTTCAAATGCAATATTAATATTTTTTATATTAAAAAAAAATATTAAGCTCTCGTATTTAACGAAACCAACTGCTGAAGCAGGAACGAGATGAAGGCGAAGCTACAATTTGACCATTTTAGAAGGGAGGCTT
This sequence comes from Anisolabis maritima, assembly GCA_010014785.2. Taxonomy (NCBI): domain Eukaryota; kingdom Metazoa; phylum Arthropoda; class Insecta; order Dermaptera; family Anisolabididae; genus Anisolabis; species Anisolabis maritima. The sequence goes on along the minus strand of JAAAKE020133026.1, from coordinate 3,753 downwards.
GTAAACTGGACCATTTCAAGAGGACCCCTCCAGGATACGCCCATAGTCTCCGGTCCTAAAGTTATAAATCTCTTAAGAAATTTATAATTAAGAATTTTATTGTTCGCTTTTGTTTCTTATAATATGATTATTAGCGGGTCGTCACACCGCCAGTTCAAAAAAATAAAACATCTTAATAAAAAATAAAATAGATTTAAAAATATATATTTCTTGGAAAGGCCCAGATCAGTGCTTTTGATTTCAAATTTGATATTTATAAAATCAAATACCAAAACAGAAATGTCCTTTCTCAATCCCATACCAGAGTCTTTGAGGGCAATTAAGCATTGAGTATTCTGTCTCAATGGGCGTCATTTCGTTAATAGAAACGCCTTTTAGAAAGCAGTGAGTCGTTAGAGGGAATGTTCCTTCTCTCGGGTTGTCACACAACACAACCCTTCCCCTTCCCCTCCCCCCCATCATTCGTGATTATACCACAGTCAGAGAGGGGATCATTTGAATGCCAACAATGCATATAGGTAGTTCGCAAACTAAACGTTCACTCAGGGTGGGGGAGCGTTAACCCCTTCACCCACCATCATTTCCAACCCTAATCCTCATTCCCTCATTGGTGGTTAGTCAATTGTTTCACATTATAGTGTTTTTGACAGCATTGTGCAAAATCCCTTGTCTTTGTTCTTTGTAAACAATAAATAATTTAAATAAAAAAAAAAAAGTAAACGAAAAATTCTCTAAAACATGATCGATAAATATTATTTTGTTTTTGAAATAATTGAAGTGAATGAAATTACAAGTAATTTTTATTTTTCTTAATGAAGGCTCTAAATAGAAATGAGAAAATCAAAATTAATAAATACTAACACCTCAAACTGGCTTCGATCATTAATCTCCGGCGGAGTACTCTGCACCCAGCAACCTCTGCTCACTTCGCCTCAAAACAAAAGAAAAAGTAATCAATTTACTCATATTATTTGTAGGGTTAAAGTGAAAATATTAATTTAAAAAAATTGGCTTCAGTATGCAATGCTATTTCCTATTTGAAAACTTTTTTCTGTTTTTGAGAAATCTTGTTCACAGATACATACACAGACAGACCATTTTGCGAGACCAATTTTTTACTCCAGAGAAGTCAAAGCGTGTATTTCCGTTGAAATCTTGATATCGATTTTTCTGCGATCGCATTTACTTTCTCATTATATATTTATATCATATATAGGTACGAGAAAGTAATAGATTATATTGACATAATAATAGATAATATTGAAATATTTGAAGTTTAAATATATACTTAGAGAAATTCTTCAGTTATATTCATAATTACAACAGAAGTTTAATTTTATTTAGAGAATTAGATCATTCATCTGAAAAAATTAAATAAAACAAAATAAGAAATAGAACACATTCAAAATAAGATAAGAAATAGAAAATGCCTATCGTTCATTGAAAATATTATATTTGATCTCTGCATAATTTTTTTATCAAATCACTATATTAACGATGTCTTTTTTAAATGTTAACATTTCATGAGGAGGATTAAAAAACAACCATCCCTTCCTTCACCCCAAAACTCCTTTTCTCAGGCATACCCCATTCTAAATAAATCTGCTCTCCATTTCTGTCCTATTCAGCAAATGTATCTTTTGAAGATAGATATACAAATTACATCAGAATAACTCTTGCAACAATCTAGATATACATTTTAATTACCTGTAATTAATTACACCACCGCTAAGGGCAGCGGATTAAGAATCGCTACGATATTATCTCCCTGCTAAGGACTTAGAAGAAAGAGGATTCCGTTGACGAGGGAGATTGAGAATCTCTTGAGAGAAGAATTCCTTCTCTCTCTCTCTCTCTTCCTAGATAAAGATTACAGAGAGAGAGAGAGAGAGATGAGCAGAAAAGGAAGGAGATCTGTGGGGGGCCGTCACAGAGATTAATGTCGTCGACGTGAGAGCCTCTGGCTGCACTTAGCGAGCCCCAGGCTTGCTAACAGTTTGTACAAAACACCCATTAGATGAGCCATCTTGAGTGGGGATGGGAATTGGGCGGGTGGGATGTACTGTGTGTCCAGAAAGGCCAAATTTAATCAGCTTACTCATCAATTGCCAGAGAATTAAAATGGCATATATTAGGGTGTTAACTTAAACAAAGGCTAATGTGAGTTAAATGATAGACTACAATCAATAAATAGAAAAGAAAAATTATTCTTATTCGCAATATCAATGATCTTAAAGAATAAGGGGGACGCGAATAGCCTGGGGGATAAAGGAGCTGAGTAGAAGGCAACTCAGATTCATCATCGGTCCTGGGGTTCTTCCTCCTGGCAAAAATCTTGCCAATTATCAACAATGCCTTCTCTTCCTGAGGAAGAAAACGGTAAGCCACCCCAGTAATATTCTCAGTAATCATCAAGTCTCTGACACAAATAAGCGAAAGAATAACATTTGAGTTTTTAACATAATTATACATTTTATACTCTAAAGCTTATGTTAAAAAGTTGACTAAAATGAACTTTTTTGTGACTTCTAGTGCAGTATTCTCCAAAACGCGGACCGCCATCTAGAAATATCCATTCGACTAGCAAAAAATTTCGCTCGAATTTTATAGTATGGGTATTATAAAAAAAAAGCATTTATATTAGTTTTTGTTTTGATCTTAGACGTCAAACGGTCAACAATATATTTCTCTCATTTGAATCCCTCTGCAGGCGTGGAAAATGCTACTCTAGTGTAACTAAATATAGATTATTGAGTTTTCCAACCTGGTCTAGATTATTTTATTGTAAAATTTTTTTAAACTAATTAATAAGGCTACCTCGAAACTTTGAACATGTTGTTCCTTACTATTTATTTAATTCATTTAATCCCTAGGCTGTAAAGGCCCTACATCCTTAATTTTAATATTTAAATATTAAATAAGTAATATTTATTTATTGTTATTCTTTTATTATATTTTTTTATTATTTATTTTTATATCAAACGGTGTGTGTGATCCCTTTGTCGGGCAAATATCAAACGTGCCGCAATGAGCTCACCACCAAATTGTAATCTGGGTGCGGTCATACTCCTCCTGACTCCCTCTACTTTAAAATGACGTCGCCGATAGCCAATGGGCAAATTTGGAGGGAATTTTCTCTAATTGGCTATTCGGACAAATACATCAAGAAGCAGGGTACAGAAGCCAAGCTGGAGAAGCATTGCAAATAAAAAAACTTCATATTCAACTATCAAACTGTTTACACGTTTCTTGAAATATATTTGATTAACAAAACCATCAAACTGTGCTAACAAATATCCATATCAAGAATGGGTCCACAAAGAGACCAAATTATAATTGTGCATTAAAATGGTGCTGTTCGTCTGATGTCTGTGATACCTACACCGGTATATTAAATTTCTACACCAGTCTCGGAACCCACCCTCAATGTGATCATCGTGTAGTGTTCCCCAGGATTCACTTGTGGTGCTTGATTCCTGGAATGTGTCATCGCCCCTATCTGCTAATTGATAAGTACTATTTATATATATATATATAAATTTTTATTTATTCATTTTTATTTGTTACTTATTTAATTTAAATTTTTTTACAATTTTGTTTTTCTTAATATAATAATCAAAATAATTTCCTTATTTATAAATATAAATAATTGTCTAATATGTTCAATAATATAAGAAAAACGACAAAAATTTATTTCTATTATATTGGCTACCAATTAATAGAAATAAATAAGGACGGAGTCTAAATGGTCTC
>JAAAKE020133015.1:0-14188 GCA_010014785.2 Anisolabis maritima | reverse complement strand
TTCCAGAAAAATTTTCAATAAGTTTTATATTATAAAAAAAAGATGATTCGTATTTTTGACCCATTCTAAATCAACAGCCGCCTCTGAGGAATGAGTGCTTAGTCAGGGTTAAAATAATTACTCATATATGCATACTTTGAAATAATTAGAAGTATCTATTTAATCATTTTGGTGTGGGGGACTACAACCTCCTTAATAACAACAAAATAGAAATTTTTATAAAATAATTTTTTAGTCAAAAAAAAAGTTTTATGTTTATATCGAGGTCAATTCATCTCCCCTTGTTTATTAGGTTAGTTAAATTAAATTTAAATATATGAAAAAATAATAGAAAAGCAATATATATGTTTAAACATAAATGAAAAATAAAGCAAAAAAAAATTGATTTATAAAATAAATGATTACCTTTAGATGATAGTTAATTCCTTTCAACTAGAATATTATTTTAAAAAATGTATACATTTATTATAAAACAATTATTATAGATTTAGAAGCTTATTTTAAAAAAATAAAACATTTTTGGATTTTTTTAGACTCGCTTCTCTTTTTTATAAAACATCGGATTAATGGCGGATTAGTTTACAGTTTTATTGCGTCAAGTCCTGCGTATTTTAATTTTAAAAAGATGGCACTTTCTTTTTAAGGAGAGAAAAATCTGAAATAATATAAATAAAAGAAAAAGAAAATTGTTATGGATTTTCAACAAGAAAAAATTGAAAAAATATTTTACTGATATCACTATCACTATAATCAGAATGGATGAGAGCTATAAGAAAGCATCATAACCCTAAAATTCTCCACTTTTTAGAAGCTTTGCTTTCAAAGCGTCCTTGTGATTGGTTTAAGACTTGTTGGTGAGTGTATTTTTTAGTCATTATAAACTAATATAAATTCCCAACAAGATGAAATTCTATTTGCTCTCTCACCAGTTTTAATGAATAATAAAACATTTTTTTGAATTTAAACATGTTCTTTAGATCGAACTCCATAAATTTTCTTCGATTAAGAACATATCAAATAAAGTAATGTGACCTGTACATAATCACCACTCTAAATTGTATAATAAAATGTTATATAATTAGTATTTTTTTAATTTAATTTTAATTTATAAAAAATTTCCTAATAAAAGTTATAAAGTACAGTAACCCAAAAAATTGTTGTTTAAAAAGTTTTCTATAGATTTAATATTTCTTAATCTATAAATTTAATATTTAAGAAAAAATGACATGTGCAAACAAATTTCTGTTTAATGAGATGGAACAAAAGTTCCATATATTTAAGTCAATTAAAGATAGATCCTAAATTTATATTTTGAAGTTAAGTGTTCAAGTTGAAGTATGAAAAAACGTGTTTACGGACGCCTATGCATGCATAGAGAGAGACACACCATGAAAATAATGCCATCGTGTAATTTGTTCTCAACCATCAAAATCATGCAATGTCAAATTTGTACATTAGTACACTACTTTACTCTAACATTTGATCTATAAAAATTATATTTATAAATAAATTTATTTAAATATAATAATAAGAATGATTATAAAAATAAATAAAAAATGAAGTTTTTCTTTTTACAAAAATACCATTTAATAAATAACGGTAAGTATATTGGACAATTTAATGACAGAGCATCAGGCACCTTCAAAGGCTTACAAAGGTAGAGTTCTTATAATAAGTTTATTATATCATAACAATCATTAACAAAACTAATTAGAAATTATTAGATCGTAACGAAGACTCAGCTTTTTTTTATATAATATTTATAAAAGATTAGATTGTATATAAAATTTTTTATAAAAATATTTTTCTTTTGACTCGTTGTTTTTATTTTTTAATATAAGCGATTAAGGAATTATTATATTTTAAAATCATAAAATTTGAGAATATTTTTTGTATATTATTTGAAAAATTTATCTACAATGAAACTATGTATTTTAAAATATAGATTAATGTATTTAAGTTAAAATATACAGACAGGTTCTCTATTAGTTTGAGGTATATAAGGGATCATATACATGAGAATCGAAGCCAATTTCTCATAAATACGAACAAATTTAAGATATTGGAACCTTTCATACTAGAAGTAAATCAAGAAATTATTTATGTTTGATTGGTGAAAGAAATTGCATGTGAAAAGTCCCACTGATAACTGTCTTTTTCATGCCGAAAGTGATTGATAAAGATAAGTGTGAAAGGCTCAATAGACTTGTATATCTTTGTTTCAATGTTAAAATTAGCTGTGTCCCCAAAAAGATTAGAATAAACCAAAAATGGCGCTTCACATACAACACATTAAACAAATTAATTAAATAAAAAAATCTCACCTAAGTTTGAGATATGTTTATTATTTATATCTGATTAAAAAAAAAGACTAGTTTAATAATCTCAAGGTTATTCACAAAATTCAAGTTCAAGACCAACATAAATAAATTTTTGAAAAATTTAATTAAATTTCTTAAATATTAACTCATCAATACGGAATGTGTTATATGAAAACACAACATTATAAAGGATAAAGTTTGAAAACAAAAATGACAGGTCTATTATATTTCAAGTCAGTTTGTGTCAATAAGTGAATGGAAATCACTAATTTAATATATTTAATGAATATTAGTCATAACAAAAATTTTTTTTTGAGAGATTTGGATAATATAAGGATGGGTATGGCCAGGACGCCGAGGCTGAATCTTTTATTTGTTTTAATAATTATCGATATAATATTTGGTAAACGTTCCAAAGAATCCGCCTGTCCATTCTCACTCCACGGAATGGCCCTGGGTATGACTACCTAAACATTAACTAAACGTCTCCATCTATCACTTTAAGGCCAGTAACAAGTTAGCTAATTATAAATCAAAAAAAGACCATTTATATTTATTTTTTGGTACTTTAAAAGTAGATTAAAAGAAATTGTAAAAAGTGTATAATTGGACATATGATATTTAATATAAAATATTCATATATAAATACAGATGTTATTTAAAATAGTAGTCATTTTCTGAGTGAAGAAGAACAGCTTCTTTTCTTTAAAATGCTTGCTCTCTAAACAAACGTACTTTGTACATAATCAATGCTTTTGAGTTGAATTTAAATAAATAAATATTTTCATTAATATCAATCCACCTTTTCTTACTTGTTTTATATAAATAAAATCCCCAAGGTTCTTATAGGGATACCCAGATAAATACCTGATTAAAAAAGTATGAGAAAATGTTATAATGAGAAATTTCTTTTGTTTGTTTTAATACCTTTATTAAAACTGCGAATTTCAGAAATAGAAACTCACTAAATACGATAGGTTCAATAAAATTTTAATTGTGCAATAAATAATTAATTATTCTTATATTTTACTTTCTATTATCAATTTCTTAAAAGCCCAATGAATCATGAATTTAATAAAATGTTATAGAAAAATATTATTTGAGTTATTTAATTCAATATGGGCATCAACATTATATAATAAAATTTTTAGATAAAAATTTCAATTAAATATATATTTATATATAAATATGAAATTAGATATTTCATTAAATTATTTTTCAAAATATTTAATATAACTATTATTTATTAAATTATATCTCCGAAAAAATATAGGCTGCAAAAGGAATAGGAATATTAGCCTTAATTTACTATGATAACATCTTAAAATTAATAAAGTTAGAAATAAGTAGATTACTTATAGAAAAATACTCTTGCCATTGATGATAGACATCTAGGTCAATGTGAATAAATAATTATAAGGGCGAATGTGAAATTCACGGCTAAACTTTCATGAAACTGATATGTTTAATTTATGCATTTTTATTAGTAAACAATTTAAATCACTTTAAATAAACATGGGGGTATATTGAATTAAATATAATTTCATTGTTTAAACGATTGAGTTTGGGTCGGTTTTTTCAGGTATAGCTATCAAACCTAATAAAAAACTAGATCTTAGTGGAATGTATAAACAAATAAAATATAGATACATTAATTAACAAAGTAAATAATTTAATAAAACTAAAAGGAATTTTACTAACTTTTCGAACAAATTATCTTTAATTTCTAATAAAAATATTGAGCGTAAATTTTATCTTACTTTGTTCTTAATGGAAAGAAGAAAAAAATATTAATTAAAAGAATATATTTAATCGGGTAATAAAGTTTTTAGATAAGGCAAGTGCAAGTAGCCTATAGTCTATCTAAAATAATTACTTTGAATATATATGTCTTGTTTGAATATTTTTCTAATAATTTTTACATTTAAGACTGTTTCCTTTTATTTACGAATAAATTTTGGCAATGTGGAATGTGTTTTATTGATTATATGTATATCGTACATATAATCAAATTTACAAAAAAAATCTTTGAAAAAGCCTCGAATTTTTTAAAATAAAAAATTTAATATAAAAATATTTAAAATATACACATTTACATGAATAAAAAATTTATTGTTTCGAATAATATAAATTTTGTCTTAATATTTATAGCCAAATAACTTACTCTTCGGGAACTACCATGTTATAGAATATATATATATATATATATATATAACCTATTTTTTTTGTAAAATTTAATATAAACTCTACAAGAGATAGGATAGATGTTTTATTGAAGGAGATTGATTTAATTAATCCCTTCCTCGAAGATATCTTTTGTTTATGTATTTTGTTTTTTAAACACCTACATCACTGAGTATAAGACCGAATTAAAATAAATGCTCAGAAGAGAATAAAAAGATGGGATAATTTATGAGTTTGTTAAGAAATTTGTTAAGTTTTGTTTTTCCCAAATAAAAGTGAAAGAAATATAATTCAAGAAAATTTATTTATTTAAAAACGCGAAACCAGTAATTTCAAATGATTTATTAAAATTTAAAAAATCTTGGTAGGACATTAACAATCAAGTTTATTTATAGTTGAATAGTAGAAAATTATGCTAATATAATAAAATAAATTATATGAAATTTAATGAAAATAACTCAAGATTTATAAAGTTTTATCAGATTAAAATAAACTTTGATTTTTAATATCATCCATAATTTTTATTATCATTTTATAATTAAAAAATAAAATTGAAATACTCAAGTTTTATGATAACCAATATGCCAATCTCAAAGAGGCAGCAAAAATTTTCTTAGAAATTGTATTCCTTTGCACTGTTTTAGGAACCCACTGATATAAATACACTTAAAAGGCACTTTTTATCAAATAATCACTTGACACTTTTTTCACAAGATCTTGAGAAACTTTTTTCTTGTTTTAATTATATAATAATTTTCAAGCCCTTTCAAATAAGGAAAAAATGTGATTAAAAAATAATCCAAGGTGAGATAAAATTTTCACCTTAATTTTCATTTCTTTTAAATTAAAAGAAATAATATTTTACTTTAAAACAGGGCTTTACAAAGTTTTGACCATGTGGGCCAGAAAAATCTGCATGGACCTTTTCCTTGCAGGACGTAGTTTGAAAGTATCGTTTTAAAAAAATTGGTATCAAATTATCTTCATAAAATTGTTTCACGTAAATCATTTATTTTAATAATTTTAAAATAGAGTAACAGGTGAAATTTCATTTTATTTATATTTAAAAACAACAAGTCAAAAAATTATATTTTAACTAATAATAAAATATTTATTGTTTTAATTGGAAAATATTTTGATATCATATAAACTAGATTATCATTTTTGTTCAGACTCAAATTCTCTTTTTCTGTTAACATATTTCTTAAACTATGATAAATAAATTTCCTAAGGTGAAAGTAATGAATAGCATTGATTTATAATGAAATCATAACTCTCCCCTAGGAAACGGAAGAAGAGATAAATTAGTTTTTAAATTATTTTCTTAAAATAATTACTAGGCGAGAAGGATTTTTTTTAATCGAAATCATTATATGTTATAACAGTCTTATTTGAAACTAGTGTTATCCGAGGTCAAAATAGCCTAACCGACGCATAGTATCAGTAACTCTCGCAATCAAGGGCTTTTTATATCGCCAAATTGTTGTATCTACAATGCTATGCTTGCGGTATTCTGTGCAAGTCTTCTTTAATGTCTTCACGCAGTCTTGACGATAGTGTTGAAGCTGAGCATCAGCTGGTTCAATAGAGTAGGATGTGCATCCGGAGCCTAAACAGGCCAAAGGGAAATGATTGTGCAAAGTCAGGGCACGTTCCGGATTATGGAAACATTTTACATACTGATTCGGTTTGGTAAAGTTCTTTGAACGATACACATGCTGAAGCATGTGCATATATCTTGGGATGTCATTAAACCATCCATGTTCATGAATTAAATCATCAAGAAAATAAACATTACGCACATTATAGCTTGCACGAGTTTCATTTTTTAATTTAAGGGCTTTTGGAAGAACCGCACGCATTAAAGAATACCAATCTTGGTGAGCGACAGGCATAATCACTTCGTCGATGTCTAATAATGCAATGTAATCGTATGTATAAAGGTTGCGATAGAGACAATCGTTGTATGGAATAAGCTCATTTTGGCGTTTATGATTTACACGTTTTTTCAGATATAAATGCTGAAAACCAGGAACATTTGGCTGACCACCCGGAAGAGTAAGAGGACGTACATCGACAAGACCTCGTCTTTCGTATTCTCGAAGCACTTTGCTCATATTTGCATGGATTTGTAGTTCATATACAAATACTTTATGAGCTCCAAGAAGGGAGAGTAATTCAAACCATTCTATTAGTCTAACGGAGAGGTCTTCGTGCAAAAAGTCGAGGCCCTGGAAAAAAAATTAAAAAAGTTATTAAATTTTATTTCTGTAATTCTTAAAGCCGTTTTAAAACGAACTATCCAGAAGAAAAATGTCCTATTCAATTAATTGAATACAAAATAGTTTTCTATTTGAAAAAATCTTTTTGGGACTAACCAATAAATAATAAATTAGCTCAGCTTCTGCCCAATAAGGATATTTATTCTTTTATTTATTTAGTTTTGTATGTGTTTTTCTCATAATTAGGTTGGGTAATAATTCAATAATTGTCTCTATTAATTGAATCCTGTGTATTAAGTAAATCTTCAAGGTCAGTTTGACCAAAACAAAAGACACAATCTTCAAAGAAAATAGTTTTTTGCAAAATCGGAATTGTTTCCAATTTGAGATACATTTTGTTGTTTTATAAGAGCCAGTTCAAATTGAGGAAATTCTTTTACCCACTAAATTGTTCCGGGTAAAACTCCTTTCGTTTTTTTTTTTTTTTTTTTTTTTTTTTTTTTTTGGGGGGGGGGTAGAATACTGGATAAGGGAAGCAATAACAAGAAAAATGATAATAAAAAAATTTATATAATTTTAACTATGGACCCAAATAATTGTCCAAAGTGAGAAGAAAGCTCTTAAGCTCTTTATTATACAAAATGTTTATAGAACTTTTATATAGAGCCAAATCTATTTTTTCATTATTTATCTTAAAAAGTTGTATAAAAATCGATTAATATTTGTTTATGTATAAAAAGAGTAATAATTCTTTTTATTTGTTCAAATGTAAATTGTTCCTCAAATTGACCTTGAAATGAAATTAGGTCTCGTGTTTAAATAATAAAAGAATTCTATAGTTATTATTGTTATATAATAAATACATGCATATTATGACAAATTTGGTCATTTATTTAAAGAGGAAATAAAAAATATATAAAAAAATGCATTTATCTTTTTTAGTTAATCTTGTAGATTTCTTCTATTTTTTTGTATGATTGGATATAAAAAATTAATTTTTTATAATAATAAAGTAAAAAAATTTCTTCAGTGGAAAAATTAAAACAAACAATTTTTTATAATTTTTTATAATTACAAAAAATATTTTTTTCTACAAATCAAGATATATTTAAAGTTAATTGAAGTAACAAGATAAATGCCCATTAAATTAATATATTTCAAGTTAATGAAAAAATTGTGTTAATTTATTGTTAAATATAAAATTAATTGTGAATGCTTGATAAATAAGACATTTATTTATTTTAATAATTTATTTTAGGTTGAACCTTGGTTAAAAATTGGTGTCGTATTTAAAATAATCATTCCAAAAAATCGAAATGAAACCAGTGTGTGTGTGGTAATTACTTTTTTTCGTATATCATTTTTTATAACAATAATAGAATAAACAAATTTCTTCCGTAGAAAAATTAAAACAACTAATTTTTATTTATGTCGCATAATTACATATATTGAAATAAAATATGGGGAAGAAAACTGGAACCCCGTATATTCAAATAAAATTTCGATAAAATTTGACAATTTTTTACAACAATAAAACAAAAAGTGGATTTTATTTAAATAAAGAAATAAGGGAATATCTCGAAAAGTACTAACTTTTAGAGAAGTAATACCCACATACAAAATTGGTCTATTTATCGTTTCAAAAAACTTATGTTTAGAAAAAATTTGCTTTTTTTGCCTAGATCAGGGCTGTCCAACTGGCGCCCCACGATGAACTATATTTTTTATGTTTAGTTATTTTTACATATTATGGAAAATACATGTATGTATATGCTGATTGATCTAAGTTCTATTATAGTATTTTATTTTTAATAAAAATATTCTTTTCAAATTTTGTAAGTCTTCAGTGAAGTATTTGCGAGATATGAACAATTTGAGCAAAATTTTGTAATAAAACCTGAAATAAATACTAAATTAAAGAAATTTGTAAAAATGTATTTATGTATAAATATAAGTAAAAGTAAGAGTTTATATAAGTATAGGTATATATATACACAGGTACACTTGCCCAGAGGCTCCCCACAATGTGGTGTGATACCAGATTTTTTGCGTCGAGCCCCCCTAAATAGTCTTTCTCTAATTCATCTCAAAAGAACAATGTACAGCCAATTTAATCAATATCGTTAGAGAAATTTAAGAGAAAATAACAAAAAACCCAAAAACATACAGTGAGCTCCAAACAATTTTGGGGAGGATAAGGGTTAATACACATCTAATAAATAATTGATATATGAATTTTAATCAAAATCATTAGAGCGAATTTTGAGAAAATCGAAAAAACTAAAAAAGTAAATTAGTAAAATACTAGTATCCATTGGCTGATTTCATTTAAAAGCTTCGAGGTTCAAGCGCCCTGGTTTAAATATAAAATTTCAGCCTCGTACGTTTTTTCGTTTTTGAGAAATCTTGTTCACACAGACCATTTTTTAGATACAGCCCTTAAAATGTGTATTTCCGTTAAAATCTCGACATGGATTTTTTGTGATCGCAATACTTTCTCATTTTATATTTCATATATAGGTAAGAGAAAGTAAAAGTGGCCCGCATTACTAAAGAAGTCTGGCATAGATAGAAGTGATATCTAGTATTTTTCATATCTTTATAATTATTATTAACTAGGACTGTGACAACTTGATGAGAGTGACAGGATTATCATTTTTTTTACTTTTGTTTTAAACGATTTTATGTTCAAAAGTGAAGGCGATATTTATAGCTTTATTTATTAAATGTATTCAAAGAGAAGTTGAGTCATTCATTTAGCTTGACCTTTTACAGATTAAGGGTGTTCCCAGTATGAATGAAATTAACATTGCTGACAAGTCGTATAAATCTTTTAATTGAGGACCCCTTTTTTTTAATAGATAGGATTTTTTTTTATTTTGGGCAATGATGATTAGGTTGGTTTATTTTTCGTATAGCTTTCGAGCACAAAGACCTTTGAATGACCTTTGGCCTTACCCGTTTCTCCAGACACTGGAAGCTCTTCCTGCTCCTTTCTATAACCACCCTCTTTGTTTATATTTATTAATAATAAAAATTTAGAAAATGTAAGTAAATTTAAATAATAAATAGCTAAGGTCGTAAACATATTTCTAACTTTCCATAATGAAAATTTTGCTAATCACTGAATAAAAGTTTTTTAAAATTTAAATTCTTGGATCTTGACAGGAAGGAAATAATAAAATTATATAAAAAAATCTCAATGTAAATAAGAAAATAAATAATTTAATTAATTAATTAGTTTTCGTTTCAAAAAATTTTTAATTTACTAATTTACCTCTCCATTTCTTTTTTAGAATTTCAATAAAACAACTAATAACAATTTTTCTTGATAATGATAATTTATATATATATAACTTATTATGTCAGCAATAAATATAAGAAGGATATATTTTTGATAAGGTAGCGTTAATATTTTTTCTAAGAAAATACTTGCTCACTATATATTATTTCATATATAGGTTAAGAGAAAATAAAAAGTAACAAAATATAATCCTATGTTCAATAAAAATCTCTTTATAATAACCAGAAAATTAACAATTTTAGTTCACAAAAAAATAGTGCAGGAAAGTAAAAATTATAAATGTAATTTAAAGATATAAATGAAAGTGTGAATTTAAATTTTAAATTCAGTAGAATTAAAAGATATTTAATTTATTCTTTATCACTAATAACATCTATAATATCTTATAATCAATTTGGAAAAATATTTCACTATTTCTAGGATAAGCCAGCAAGAAGATGTAAGTCAAAACTGCTTTTTGAAATGAATCCTTTAGGGAAGATAGGTAGGGGTGCTTCACAAATGAAGTGGCGTAATATGATTCATAGTTCCAACCCCGAATAGAGGAATTAGTCATAACCAGGAAAAAAAATACTATTCTTATCAAGAATGCTTCAAAATATCGCGAACGAAAAAAAAGAATGGAACGGAGTGAGGAAAAAAATAAATACAATTTTTTAAAACATTGGAATAATCCGAGTTAGACCTATTCCATCTAAGTAAAGCTCTAGAACTCAGTAGTAAAAGTATTAGAAATTGGTATTTTCAAGTAGTCCCAGTACTAACTGGCTTGGTCCTTCTCTGGGTCTCAATACCAAACTCAAATCAAGAGATTAAGTACGAAAAGGATGTTATTCCGCAAATAAGTCAAATATTAGAAATGTTATACATTTATCTTTTATTTGATGTTTGATAGGTAATCATGAAAAAACTTTTAAGAAAAAAAAATTGAATTTACTTAAGAAAAAAACTAAAAAATATGTTTTGGGTAAAATAATAAACAATGAATGAATTAAATTTAGAAAAATATGTATTTTTATGTAATACTTTTTTCTTTTTATTTTTTATTAAACTCCTCTGTTTATAATTATGATTTAAAATTTTGTTTAGTTAAATATATTTGAAACTCTATTTGAAATAAAGCCCTCTGAAAATATTACATTTCTAATAAGATAGATATAATGTGCACGAATGAAAATGAATATTGCATACTCAAAGATAATTAACAAAATTATTATTTTATAAATATATAAGTTTTATTAGCTTTTAATGGTTAATAATTACGTTTTATGTAATTTCTCGAGTATTTTGAATAAATTTGAAATAATGAGTATTTTAACAACGTTTTTACCTTGACGCAGACGGCAAATCCTTTTTTCACGGATGGTCTGTCGTAAATTATTCGCAGATTGTTGGTTGCGAGGTCACAGACCTTTTCCACCATTGAGACACTTGCTGGCACGAGTTTATGGTACTTGCGTGGGATCTGGCACGCAATTAAGTATGGCTGGTAGATACCCTGTTTATAATTGCCCCACTTTCGGTACCAAATATATTTGTACTCCATCGTTTGAATAAATACAGGTTCCTTCAACGAATCAAACCAAAGCTGGCAATAAGTCTTTACTGTAGGTTCTATCCGATCTATCATGCCAAGGATTCGAACCGCCGGTCCGATCCTACTCATATTTCTGATATCGTAATAAGCGCCATAAAGCTGGAATGTCCCGTTAGAAGTTCGTAATGTTTGCCAGTATATGTTGTTAAATTCTAACTCGAAAATACTTGGGAATTTTGCGCAACTTTCATTTTTAAAATACATTGGTCTATTCTTATTACGATTCCAGAATTGAACGGGAACATTAGGAAGGCGCTCTTGAAAATCAAGAATGAGAGCATCTTCAGTGCGTGAAGGTCGTCGGTCGATCCGGGGCTCAAGATCGAGTTGGGCCAGAGCGTCTGGTGGTGGTGGAGCAGATTGTGATAAAGTTGGCTCTGCGAATTGGTGTAGAAGCCAGCGACCATGGACAGCAGCAGTACGCCGAAGAGCATCTCCAATGCCAACATTGTGTGGGCCTCCATTGCGAGCATGTAGAAGAAGTAGCATAGCCAGACCCCAGATCAGGCCTAAGCAAAGAGCCCTTCGGACTAATCTGGACCGGACTAGGTCCCCGATCACGCCCCCTGTAAACAAGATATTCATTCATTTTACTTACAAATTAATAATAAAAAAAAGTATAGTTAAAGTAATTCAAAAATACTCAAATGAAATGCCAACTTATTTACGTAATTAAAAGGTATTTTTTATCGCTTGATGAATTATGAAAGTCAACGAAATTAATATAAGAATTATTAAATGTAATTTTATGTTCTTTATTAAAACAATTTACAAATTAATCATAGGTGCCAGAACTAGAGGGGGTCATTGGAATTAGGGAGGTAGAAATTAGGGCGAGGTAGGAATATAATAATGTAGAGGGGGAGGAAGAGACGACCCAGAAAAAATCCCTATTAAACAAGATAGAATAGAAAAGAAATAGAAAATGTGTTGGGCCAACTAAGGAGGATGGATAGAATGGTTTGGGGACAAAAATCTCCTTACTTTAAATAAAAAGAAAAAATTAAAAAATATAAAAAAAAAGTATGAAAATAAAATAAAAATTTGTAAAATCAACGAAAAAACTTAATAAAACAATCAAGGTAAAAAGGAGATTAGGAGTCTCGCTAAGATTTCAGGGATCCTGCTTTTAATTTATGTCACTTTTATTTATTAAAATTATCAACATTTGTTGCGATTGCAATAAATATTTAATAAAACAATATATTCTAAAGAATTCAATATTTTAATAAAAATTTTAATAAAAATTACGATGACAATTCTGCTATAATGAAATGAATCATAGATTTTCTTTCAATGATGCAATTTCTTTTGTGAATATAAAATGAAACTATACACACAAAGACTCGGTAATTCCTGAACCGAATTTTGTAATAATCGATTATTCGTATTGAGCAACGTGTGTAGTTTCTTCTATTACAGTATCAAACTCTTTCATAAATCATAAAATAAGTCAGAGTAAAAGTTATATGAAACCCAGAAAGAAAGTTTAGACAAAGTATCTAAGTGAGGAAATAGAGTAGAACGATGGTCTAGGTGAAGATTATCAAATTCTATGATGAGATAGTTGGCTGACTGATATCAGATCAGATATCTAAGAAAAGAGAGAAATTTAGTCAGTAGGGTAGCCTTTATCGAAATAAAAAACGCCCATTATGTGAGACGTTTTTCCATTAAATAAATAATTCTATCATCAGTTTAAGTTGAAATATGCATAAAAATTAAAAAATACAACTTTACAAATTATATATAATATTGATGACTTTAAAGCCGAAACGTTTTATATATTGGGAATTTTTTATTTCGATAGAGGCTAGGCATACTCGCTGACTTCCTCTCCATTATTAAATTTCCGATTATCAAATTTTACAAAATACAAATTTAAAAAAATTTTAATGAAATGGGTTTATTAGCTGAACTAATCGATCATTATAAATGAGAAAATGGGAACAATTTTCCCCAAAATTTAGAAAATATCAATTTCGCGGTCTTAGGATATTTAACTTAAAAAGGTAAATTGAAAAAAAATCTTTAAGAGGCGCTTAGTTTATAGGTTAAAACACGGGAAAACGTGGGTTCGACTCCCGCGAGTGGCTAAGATCGCGAAAATAGATATTTTATTAAACTTCCATTCAACAAGGCGCTATCTTTTGTTTAATCTAATAAATAATCAATAGATGAAAATAAAAATCATCAAATTTCATATTTTACCTATTATTATTTTTGAATTTTATTTATATATCTATTAGTACACTTTTAGTTCTAATGGTGTTTTACTATTGTTTTTTTCTAGAAAGGTATTAAAATGCACGTTAAAGTAACATACCATGCTTTTCAGAATAAACAACATTTATTTCCTTTTAAAAGATAATTACTGGACCTATATAAAATCCAAAAATAATAATAGGTAAAATATGAAATTTGATGATATATCAAGTCAGTCCATAAATTCGTGCGATTTAATAGCATGCATGGAATTCACCATGACTCATTTACTAAACCAATACAATTTTGAACCTGTCGAAACTTGTCATCGTTCGACTAACATATTATTCAGTTC
>JAAAKE020133014.1:0-33632 GCA_010014785.2 Anisolabis maritima | reverse complement strand
GAATTAGTATGATATTTTATTTTAAAAAATTAGAATTTTCTAGTGGGCACATTTATTCATATTAGTAATAATGATATTTATTTTTTTATTCCACTAGCCAATACAAAAATAAAAATTCTTAATTGAATTCCTATCTGTTGAATTTTGAATCTGATATCATGTTTAAAAAAATCTCAATATTAATTTTATAAAGAAACATTAAATAAAAATACTTCATTTTTGAATAACTGTTATATGGAGGTAATTTGTTCCTCTCTCTAAAGGTTACTTTAACCATTAGCTTAATTAAGATTTGAAGCTGGGGGCCAGCCTCCCTGGTTTCCCTTCCTAGTTACCCCTATGTTCTAACTTTCCCAAGAAAATGTTGAAATGAACTTTTGATCAAATTACATAATTTAAAAAAATCTATTTGTGTTATGAAAATAAACCGTTTTATTTAAAGTCGTAAAAAAAATTTGCCATATGCTTTCCAGTGATTTTTAGTCATCTCTTATTTGGGCTTTTTATTTTTTAAATGAAAATGAATAAAGAAGTGGATAATAATTACCTAGTGGTGATGATTTCTTAAGAAGAAAGAGAGAAGAGAGTCTCCTACTGAGTTGTTGAGTCTGAGGCGTCACTTGCTGGTCTGCAGGCGGCGACGGTCGCCGCTTTGGCATGAGTGGTGGGGGCCTGGCCATCGACTAATTGAGAAAAAAGGCAGCAAGAATGGTCTGTCAACAATAAGAGATAAAATGGAAGAGAGGTTTTTCTCTCTTAAAATTAAAAAACTTTCCTTTGTTAATGACTAAAAAATGTTAATAAGATTAAAGGGAAATATTATAAATATAAACAGTATTAAACAAATAAATGTGACAAAAGAATAAAAATTTTCTATTTATTTATAAGCTTTTATTTAACTTTTAATGTGTTATGAAAGTTTTTTGTATGTTAATATAAATAATCTAATTTCTTTTTTTTTTTTCATTTTTTTAAAAATCGATTTCGAGATTTCAACGGAAATTCATGTTTTGAGATCCCCTGAGTCTAGAAAAAAAAATGGGAAAGGAAAATATTCTAGGCTAGGATTTGTCAATCCTCTAGGATTTTATTCCTAGCTTTGGCTCAGAAAAAACTAAGCGATCATTTTTTGATTTCACAACCTCTCTGGGCAAAAGTAAAACGATACATCCCTTTTTGTATCCCCGATGATAATATAATTAAGTTGAGCTTTATTTTAAAATATTTTGTTTTTCGTCATCTGAGGCCATTTAGACTTAGACAATTTTAATTATTATATTATTATTAATTACGATACAAATTATCCAGGCTTATTTATTTATATTAATTGGTATCCAGAACCCATACCCCTTGGCTTTTAAAAGATATTGACAATGTCAATACTTCTAACCTCTGGGCCACCGGGTGGAGGTCAAAGGTTATTGTTAAGGAATTCATGAGGCCCCATCTAGAATCTCCACCTTGTATATTCCAGTTGCACCAGAGCCTCCGACTCCCGAAAGATCCTGGCTTCCTCCCTTAGGAAGCCTTTTAATTCTCTATATTGGATACGCTCTGTAAAAAAAAAGAATGCTTTTGAGATTTTGGTATAGAAGTAGAGACAACTGACTACCCACTTTTGCTCATATTTTTTAATAAATTTAGAATTTGGGTAATAACTTGATTTTTTACTTTTTAATAAAAAATTATTAGTAAAAAATAAATGAGTATATTTCCACTATTCTTTGTTTTTTTGTTAATAAACTTTTATTTTCCTCGAATGTCAAATCAATTTTTGTCACTGTCAGGCTGTTTGACAATATAAGTGTTGGAAAAATTAAGAAAATATGAAAAGTGGAGAATTAAAAGAAAGCCCTCTATAGAGTATGTATTAAATATCACTTTAATAGGTAGTGTTAATTTACCAAAGGATAAGGATCTTCTTTGAAGTTGTTTTTATTTCAATGATCAAAAGAAAAGTTTTCTTTTCAGAAAAATTCTAAACTTAAATCAATTTTTTCTGGTTTTAAAAAATAAAAGGGTATTCTCATATCATGAAAAGAAAAAAATCTTGGAATTATTTAGGATCATATTTATAAAATTATTTTTATAGAATTAAATGAATTTGATCGAGATGATAAAATATAATAATTCCATGGAAATTTAAAAAACTTTTGAAAATTATTTATATTTAAAAAAAGAAAATAATTAAATAATGGTTTAGAAACTTCCCTCACTGTTTATTTCATAAAAAATTAGTACGCCACCAAAATTTTCAAAACAGATACAGAAAAGTAGCCAAATTTTTCTGAGTTCTCTTCCAAGCACTTGTTCACGAAACAATATTTGCAATTAGTTCATAGAAGAATATGTATTTTACATATTATACATTATACATTAAGTATTTAAAAGGCTTTTGCTGATTAAAAAAAATTCAACCTCAATTTGATTTTTACATTTTTTGATTTTTTAAAATCTTGTTCAGCATCTGAGGCCATTTAGACTTCGTCCTTATTTATTTATATCATTTGGTAGCCAATATAATATAAATAAATACTTGTTGCTCAGGCCGGAAGCGAACCACTGACCTTTTGCTACGGAGATATCACCACCTCTACACCAAGGGACAGGGCTTGTTTATACTTAAAAATATTTTTTTGTTAAGATCTGCCTTTAAATATAGTATTTTTGCCCTTTAATTATAAAATATTATTTATATTAGAAAAGATGCTAATTTTAGTAATAAAAATTCTTTGGGCGCCAAATCGAAAAAGAGACATATCAGAAAAAATTTACTTGTTCCACTTGGGTCTAAATGTAATTTATATCTCTTTTAACTCTATCTACTCAATGTTTGCTAGGAAGAATGTGAATATATAGTGGATAGATATTTTCTATCAAATTTAAGGTTTATTAATTAATTATGCTATTAAAGGAGAAGCACATATATTAATATAATGGCTATATATATATATATATATATATCATTGTAATTAAAATTTACAGTATCACCAACTCGTATTCATTAAATTATATATATATATATATATATATATATTTGTATGTGTGTGTGTGTGTGCTATAATCAAAGTCTCATTTTGTTGAAAAATTGACTAAGCTGGAAACAATTTTTTCTCATATGTCACATAAAATTGTCATAAACAACTCAATGGCTTGATTTCATTTGTACAGAATTCCCTAGTCAAATTGGATTTGTGAATTATTTACTAAGAGATTGTTATCAATTCAATTTGAGTATTGTTTTCTCCCTCTAGAGAAGAAAGCTTTAGAATTTGAAAAACTTCCCAAATTTCATCATTTATCGATATTTTGCGTTCATATATGGATTAAGAAAGCGTAAAAAATATTGACATATATTTGTAAATGCAGATTTTTAGTGAACGCTTTGGCATTTTGAGTGCTCAATCTATTTTTTTATCAAACTTGGTGGAAAGAAAAATCTTACTCGAGTTGCAGATAATCTTTATTGATTTTGGATAAAATCCAATATTTCTATTTTTTTTTTTTTTATTAGTATGTTAGAAAATATAAAATTTAAGATATTCTTAATATTATACTACATCCTATCTTTTGGGAGAGATGGATAATTGCCTGCGCAATGTCATCCAGGAACACTAAAGTAAGCTATTTTTTTTCTAAAAATTTCTTCTTTAGGAGGAATTTTGTTCCCATCACTCCCCTCACTAGGGTAATTCTCTTAGGATTATGTCTACGTGGTCCGGGTTCTTAATCTATGTAATTTATATTTCGATAATTATAAAATATATTTCAAAGAGTTATAATAATTTTTATTTATATTCTAAATATTTTTTAAAGCAATTCTGCTGAATGTCATCAAAAGAGAGTTCTCTCTTCACTAGAAACGTCTATTGTTATATTGTATATGTTTGGATTTTATATTCTATTTTGCAAATTGAGGTGCTGAATAGCTTCCGTGAACTGTTGAAAAATAAAGAAAAAAAACATCTATTGTCATTAAAAAACAAACAAGAATAATAATAAGAGCATTAAATTAAATTTTTAATTTTTTCCTCTTTGAAAAGTATTTATTCAAATTAAACGAAATAATAATTAAAAATTCAAAAAAAAAAAAAAATCACAGACAAGTTAGAGTTATTACGAATCACCCTAAACAAAATGGTTTTTTTTTAAAGCATCCATGGACTGTATATATAATATATATATTCATCTTTCTTTCTCCAGTTCTCTTCCTGTTTTAATTCTGATTTTGTTTTTGTTTAAATAACAATCTAAAATAACAAATTTGAATATATAATAATGTTCATTGTTTATTTTGTCAATTTCATTTTTCACTGATTAAAAAGTGGTAGGGGGATTTTATTATTGTAGAGCTTTAACTGAACTAGATAGATAAAAATCCCATATCATTTGTATCATTTCCAACAGGATCTATAATATATTATGGATAATATATAGACGTAAAATGTATAATCATTGTGTGCGGACTCGTATTCAGCCCTCACACTTAGCTCATTTGTTTTTTAGAGAGAATAATTTGATACAAATTCCTAAATTTATTAATAAAAGAATATTTTATTGAGATAGTGATTAAAAAGCCCTGTCTCTTGGTGCAGAGGCTCTCTTGGCTTCACGTACCAAAAGGTCAGTGGTTCGCTTCCCGTCCTGATAAATAAAAATATATTTAAATTATATTGGCTTTCAATTTATTTAAATAAATAAGGATGGAGTCTAAATGGGCTCAGATGCCGAAAAAGACTTAAAAAAAAAGTTATTAAAAAACAAATTTTTCTGATTCTAACAATGAGAATTTTTAATTAGAAATAAAAATAATAAACTCAAAAAATGTGAAATAATTATTTAGGAACCATAATTTTTGTATTTTATAAAGTAGAGACGCCTGCCTTTAAGAGAAAGCTGCCATAATTACACGCCTGTTAAAATGATTGCATATGTTTAATTTCACAATTTAAATATTTTGTACAATGATTTGGTATAAAATTATATATAATAAACATCTATAGAAATATCATTTTTATAATTATATATTAAATTCAATAAATATGAATATAATATTTTCATAGTTTCCTAAAATGAGTTCTCAAAGTGAATGATATTTAAATAATATTAGTATCCATTCACGCCCAAATTCAGGAGGGGGTACGGGGACTTTAAAGAACAAATTATACCACATAGGATCTTTAGAAAAAAAAAGATAAAATGAAAGATTCAATCAGAAAAGAGAGTCGTTTCACAAAGGACGATAAATTTTCTTAGTTCAGTGCTATTAGCAATCTATAGTTAATTAAGGAGCTTACTCTGGAGTACGTGGCGGGATGAGTATGAGCGAACCATTCTTGTTAAGACTGGCATATATTATTCCACTCGCTTAATAAGCGTCAGACTTGCTTTCCTCTCAGCCACATCTATGATTTACTTACTATGCCCAGCTAGAATCATAGGAATAATAAGACTAGAAAGACGGGATCTATATTATTATTTAGAGAAGGAAACTTAAACACGTCCTACTAAAATCCCCTAGTTAAAATGGAAGAAGAAATATATCTAAATTTAAACTCTAAACGTATTGCTGTTAAGTAATTAATGAATGGAAGAATAATTAACTTATCGATATATTAGAATTTGGAATTTATTGATTTAATATAAATTGGAGAATACAATGGATAGGAAAAAAAATAATAATTGTAATTTTTTTAGACGAGGAAATAAATGAGATTTTTTCATGCTTCCCAGCTGCTCTTTGTGGACTTGTAGTTTTAAAAGGCTCAATGCATTATTTATGCGAGCTCCTCTCCACAAAACACCATAAAAATGTAAAAATTTTTTAATTATAATACCTGCTAAATATCCCGGAAAAAAAAAACGATTTTAAATATTTTAGTGAAGGTATGAATTTTATATATATATATTTTTTTTTTAGATCTCATCAATCAATAAATTAAAAAAAAATAAATAAAACTATAAGTTATAAAAATATTTCTTTCTATCAATATTTTACAAACTCAAAGGAGTTTATATTACTATATTAAATTTGTTAATCAAAACTTATATAGCAAAAAAAGATAGAGTTTTGATTGTATGGAACCAATATATTAATAAGGAATCTGCGAATTATATATTATAATTCTTTGAGGTTTTATAAAAAAAAATACTATACAATTTTTTATTTTAATTGAAATTTTCTTTTTACCAACAGCTTAACAAATGGAAAAATAGAATGAGAAGAAAGATTTTTCATAGTCCTCTTATATAAAAAGCAATGGTAACTATTTTTATCATGATAGCCAAAAAAGAAAAAATGTTTTTAAGTGTTAATGAGTTTTATGTAAAAATTTCAGAATCATTGCTTAATGTCTTAAAAGATAGATGTAGGGCGATTTGCCCAAATCTGAAATTCACTGAGAATGGCAACAATTCAATGGGGCTTAAATATTTACTTGAATATCTAAATGTGACTTAGGCTTTTCTCTTTTTCATCAAATTCTTCCTAAGCCTGATATATGGTATTTAATCATTAAACTTTATGAATTTTTTAAAATTAATTCATAAATTAAAAAAAATTATATAATATATGGGAATAAATTTCATCTTAAAAAGTATTTTTTGATTATAATTATTAATTAATAATTGTAAACTAAGAAATAAAAATATTTGGGGAATGTTTTAATGATTGATTATCTATTTGATAAGCAGTATTAAAAAAAATTTTTTTATTAAAAAAATATTTCTATTTATATATAAAGAGATTTTGGCACATGATTTTATATTAAAAAATAAAATTAGGATTCATTAATAGATCATATAGTAAATATAGAGCATATATTAAAAAACGGTAATTTATATAAATATTATACAAGTTTGAGAAACTTTGCATTGTCTCTTCTGATTGATCATAAAGTGGTAAAATGAGTATTTTGTATGTCTTTAATAATTAGAGGAAAATCGTTTCTCGAGTTTAGTGGCAATAGCAGCAACAATTCCAGCTCCTTTTCCACTTCCATCCTCAGCCAACATAACTTGGAACTGCAAATAAAATTGAATATGATTTTTTTTCGCTCTCAAAACGTCATTTTAACTAACGACTCGACTCCTTCTTTAAAATTATTGTAAAAGTAAATGTGAGACTAAAAATCAATTTAAAAAATTATTTACATTTTTCGATGAAATAAAATAAATATGAAAAAATAAATTAAATTAAATTTGAAAAAAAAATTTCGTAAAAATAATTTCTTTAAAATTAATTTATTATAACTAAAAAAAAAAAAAATAATAAGACACCCAAGTCAAAAAAAAATTTAGTAAACAAGATATATATTCAATAAAAAATGATAATTAAAAAATAATCATCAGGATTTTTATATTGAAATCAATTATTTTATTTATTATTAACATATTATTATTATTTTAAATTCATTTATTCAAATTAATTCAGCTATAAATACTTTCAAGTCATGATAGAAATTGATTTAAATTCTTTTATCGATTGAAGATATACACGTACGTCATGGATTTCTTTTGACGGCTCTCCATCTAATTGACAAGAAACCTGAACTGAAGTATTTTCCTTTATCTAATCTCTCTAATATTCTTTAATCAATAAAAGTAATAGTATATATTTCATTCTACACTTTCAACGTGATATTTGCAGAATTTTTTTTAATAGTTAAATAAAAAATATTTTACCTTTCTTTCTGGCGCTAATAATGATATATATTTATCCATTAATTTTCTGATTCTGTAAAAAAAAAAGATAATTTTATTTAAAGGCTTTTAAAACTAAATGTTAGCTTAATTCTAACGATAAATTATATAAGCCATAAAAGTGTTTTAAATAAAGGAAATATATTAGAAATTACATTTTTGAAATTAAAATGTAATAATCCCATGGAAAAAAATTTATTTTACCTAGGATGATGTTTATATAAAGATCCATCAACAGCAATAGTAATTTGAGGCTTTGCCAATCGGTTAATTAAAACTGAGAGACCTAAAAAATAAAAAATTTAAAATATGGAGTGTTTAAAATAAAATTTATATGTGAAATATAGAGCCATATTTTTTGCCACCTTTTCCCCTTCCTAAGACAAAAAAATTGAGTGAGTTCTGGAAAAATTTAGTTGAGCTGAAAAAAAGCTCTACAGAATTTTTGTTTTTAAAACTTCGAGTCTTCAAAAAAAAAAGGAGGAGAGAATTCTATCCCCTCCACCATATCTTAAATTCGACTCCCTGCTATTGAGTAATAACAAATTTCTTTAATGCGAATTCCATCCAATGCATTTACAATATAGGCGAGGGTCATAAAGTTCTTTTATTTAGAAAATTTTTTTAGCAATAATTTATTCAATTATATTCAATATTAATATTTCCTGGAAAAGAAAGATTTCAACCAAAATGAAAAATTGCTTTGCATATTACTCTGTAAAGATGTCATTGGTATGACACCATCTTTAGGAAATCACAGATGTTTAACAAAAATATCATATATTCTTTTGAAAACTCTGCAGGGTGGTCAAATTGTATAAAATAACATGTTTGACAAACTCATATATACATTTTTTTAATCTCCTTAAAAACATATTTTTATAAAATTTTATAAAACTTGAAAATACATGACATTTATGCCAAACATACTATCCCACTCAAATGTAATTGGACAAAGTGTATTTTTTTTCTTTTCTTGATGAATAATTATAAAAGCCACCCGAAATTCAAAATTATTAAATTTAACGAAGTTTTACTTATTATTAAATTTAGAATTTTCGGATTTCATACGTCTTTTAACACTTTGCCCAATTACCTTTGAGGAGAATAGTTTTGTACTGAGGACGGTGGCACTCCACTCCAAAAAATCTACAATTATAAAATAATAAATAGAGATCTTTTATTTTGGCTGAAGTCCTTTCTCCTTGATACTTTCTAAAATAAACATACTGTTTAATACTAAATCTATTTTTCCATACTTTACTAAGAAATTAAATTTATACACTTAATACTTACATATCGAAGTGAGTAGAGCAGCTCGGTTAGAAACTAATCTACAAACATATTGTACAATATGAATATCATCTTGCGAAGGATCGCTTATTCCTAATTGTTTGAGTATTACACTTGTAATTCCAGTATTTGAGATATTATCCCTTAAAAATCAAAAGAACTATTATTATAATTTGACCACAGGTTTTTATTTGTAGGTAAGGCTGAATAATTAAGAAGATGAGAAACACAGTCTTTAGAAATAGGAGGGTTGCCTTTTATATTTCCCGATTGGGTTAAACTAATGCTAGTGACGCTTCTATCGTAAAGTTTGACATTTTTGATGGAAAACGTACTCAGAACGTATTGACAAACAAGCGCTATTTGTGGATAATAACTTAAAAAAATTCATCTCGGCTAAAAATGGAATTAAATCGTGAACATTTTTGAGCAATTATTTTTTATAACTTTAGACGTGGATTAACCCAACAGCAGTGCATCCATGAACTTAATTCTACTTTTGGCGATGAAACACCATCAAGGACTACTGTTTATCGATGGTTTGCCGACTTCAATCGAGGCCGTAGTTCAGTTAAGGACGAATTTCGTGAAGGTCGTCCAAAAACGGTTGTTGTTCCGGAAAACATTGATGCTGTGCGAGAACTATTGATCGTCATGTGACTTATCGTGAGATTGAGGTATTCTTGGGCATTAGTGGGACCAGCATATATTCAATATTGCATGAACATTTGGCCGTCAAAAAGATTTGTTTTTGATCTCAAATTCCGAAATATACAAGGCAACCATCGTAGCTAAAGAATATGATCATTCCCTTTAGTACAAATTCGTTAATTATTGATATTAATTTAATTTTGAAAATGAACTTAGTTTTGCATTCTGTTTTAAGGATCATTTTTTAAATCTTTTTTTAATAAATATTTATTTTAAAAAAACATCCAAAATCATATAAATGACAATATTATAGTAATGCAATTAACAATTTGCTTTTTTTATAAGCATTAAGATTGTATTGAAAATGGTATATTCGAAGATTTTGGCATATAATAATGATTTAATGAGCGAGGTAGTGCAATCAATTCGTGACAAAGCAAAGTCTTGAAAGTAAATAAAAGCAACTTCAAGTCCCTCAAGTAAGCTAGGATCTTACATTGCGAAAACTTAAAAAAATAGAACAAATTTCTTAGTCAAACAAAATATTGGAGAATACCGGAATTATAATTTGTGAAAACGGGATTTCCGATTTCTAGATGAATGAAATTTTCTTAAAAATAATGATAAATTTCCAGCCTTCATATTTTCATTTTCTTAATAATTATCTTACTCTTCAAATTTTGATAAATTATCTGTGGTGAAACCATATGGAGTCAGCAATTGTTCAGAGGTTTTTCCGTCAAATAAGAGACCAGCTTTACATAGTCGGACTAAATTACACCTTACCACTTCTCCAAGATAATTACCGGCTATGTATTTTTCAAACCTTAAAAAGAAAAAAACATTTTATTAAATAAAATGAAATAAAATTATAATTACAGAAGTTAACTTTTTAATTATTAAGGACATTTAAAATAATAAAACACTTAGTATAATAATTTTTTTTTGAGGGAAAAGTCTTTAATTAAAGGCATAAAAACCTCTCAAGTCCTAACAAAAAAATCATTTTCCGGTTGGTTACCCCTGGAATATCGTGCACTGTTGGCACACACCAAATCCCATCACCAGTTTCGGGCTCAATGGCCCATTCCTGATGCACTTTTTTTCTACTCTCCTTCTACCATCAATCCAATACCTCTCCATCCCCCTAATAGTATAATATTATCACTTGTTGGTTTTAAGGGGGTTGTAGGATACAAAGCAGGAGCAGCTAATAATAATAAAGATGCTTAAAAGATTAATAAGATCTAGATACTTGGCCAAATTTAATGCTCCATTAGGCGCTGTATCATTAAAATGCTCTTGGAGTTACTGACACAATCTATCACAAATGTCAAAGCATACAAAGATATTTTGTAATAATAATAATAATTTTAATATAAATACAGATCTTATTATATAATAACACTCTCTAATCATGATTTGAATAAAATGCTGTTGTTTATATAAATACTTTAAGATAAATGAGTGCGAGATGATTGTTTTGACTGGGCATGTTTGGTGACTCCCGGACTTGAACCAGGGACTTGGTGTAATTGCAGCATATCCGCGAAAGTCACTTAATTATCTTAAACCCCTTGGGGCATTGTTTTTTTTTTCAAAACCTTCCACTATTATTCACTATTCAATAAATACTTTATATAACATGCCTATGTGACCAAGTCTAGGCATATATTCATGACTGATGTTGGGTCACTCTAATCTATATGACTTTCATTATAATTAATTGCCCTTGCTTTTTATCCAGGGTGTCAAGAGACTATGTACACAAGGATCAAGGAACCATTGAGCTAGCAAGGAGCTAAAGAGATGGATATATAGGGTTTCTTAAAAGAAAGCTGACTAAATTTTTTTTTTTTTGACAATTTTTCAAAAAAAAAAATATTCTAACTTCATGTTTTGAGTGGAGTATTCAGCTCTGATTTTATCGTACGTTGATTAGTACGTACTTAATTACTGAAAATTTTCAAAAATATAAAAATTATATTCTCTCAAATCTGAAATAGAGTCGAATTAAAGACTTGAAGAGAGGATTTACCAGGTAGAGGTGTTTCAAATTGATAGTTTTATATATATAAAAAATATGTGTACCGAAAAATTAAAGGTGAAAAAAAAATTAGGACATGATATTATTTATCAAATTCATCGGAAAGACTATTCGATTTAGAATATACTAAAAAATAAAATTTATTATTGTTAATATAATTTAATATAAGTTTAA
This sequence comes from Anisolabis maritima, assembly GCA_010014785.2. NCBI lineage: Eukaryota > Metazoa > Arthropoda > Insecta > Dermaptera > Anisolabididae > Anisolabis > Anisolabis maritima. The sequence goes on along the minus strand of JAAAKE020133014.1, from coordinate 21,766 downwards.
ATATAAATTAAAGATAACTTTCAAATGAGTATGAAATGCAGGTGGCTAAAAAAATAAATAATACTAATATTCGTATTATTTATAAAATTTTCCCAATATTGTACAGTACAGTATGTATTGATTTTCTTGACCATTCACTAAAACATGAACAATCATAAAAAAAAACATCTTCATTGTATGTTTTAAATGTTTTTGAACTCAATATTATTAAATATTAAAAATTATATATTTAAATTTATGTTTCTTATAATATTAAACCTCGAAAATCGTTCTCGTATTGATTATTTTCCCTCAATCATTTTTCTTCGTTTTTGGTTTAAAAATAAATTCTATAAAAATTAGATTTTTTTATCTCCACAGCTAATGTTTTTTGGTATTCATCGTTAGTAAATCACTGTTTCGATACAAAATTTCCAAAATGGAAATTACGGGGGCCATGAAAACATTTTAACTCTAGAAAGGTCGAATTTTCACTCGATGCAAAATTCCTTTCATGTCTATTTTTTTTTTAAACTTAGTTTTTTTTAATATAGTGAATTCATATTGAAAGTTATAAACTTTATATATTATTTATTTAAAATGTCTAATAGTTTTCTAGATAATCGTTTCCCCGCATTCATCGTTATTTATCCATCCCCTTGAAAAACGATAGTTCAAGGTTCTACTGTAATGGAATTATCCATCCATCTGAAGATAGCTGGGTCTGTTAGATGCCAAGGTTAATTGTAAATCTATCAGTCAGTATCCAATAACTGGTAAAGTAGGAATAGGAAATGGGGTCATTGGGACGATTGAAAGGAGGGTGTGGCAAAAAAAGGAGGAATCTTCCCCCAAGGGGTTAGTAATTCCTCCCTTTTTTGTCCTTTATTTTCTTTCTGTTTCATTATTTATCTCTAATCTCGCACGGAGAGGGAATTATTGAACCCCTCCTTCTTTCATGACAGGATCAGATAAATTTGATTTGGTATATAAAAGAATGACGATGAACAACCCGAAATAAACAATTTAATAATTTTTTCTATTTGAATATTCCTATACCTAACAAAATTTTTTCTAGAAAGTTAAAAATTTAATGTTATTAAAGATTCATTTGATTGAATTTTGAATTAAATAGTAGACAAGTATTCAAATTTATTCCTTAAAAAAAGTACAAAATAATTTTCTTTTCTCAAAGCTACTAAAATTTCCAGAGAATTATCTTCACATCCCTCTCCCTTTTTAGAAGGAAACCCGTCAAGTATGCTATACACTATAGTAATGGATGAAATGTTGAATGTGGTCTGTGATAAATTTCAAATTTTTGAAATTAATTCATCCCTGCCCCTCAACAAATAATTTTTAAATAAAACTTGTTTATACTCTTTCTTGCTATTTATTTTGAAATTAATAACTTAAAAAACTAAGCGCAAAATTAATGGAGGTTTAATAATTAGAAATATATACAACTAATTAATATTTTTTTCATTTGTATCAAATAGGGCATATTTAATCATTTTAAATAATAAAGTGAATATAATAAAATATTATCCATCCATATATTTATAAGAGTAGATACAAATTAATTTTTTATTCAATTAATTTGAATAACTTTTTAGTTATAATGGAAACCTTATATAAGTTTTCTGAATTCATAAATGGAACCCGAAACATCGACATTTATAAAAATTAAATAAATTATTTAATTTTCCTGGTTACATCCATTCTCTCCGTGGATTTTAAACCAGAGAGCCGCATTTGATTAAACTTCATAAATGAAAATGTTAAAAATTATTCTCCCATTGATGACATATAAAAATATAAGTTGGTTAGGTTATATGACGTGCCTGAGATGTTCCCTCCTTATTTAGAACATTCTATTTAGAAAAAGACTCCTGGTAAAAATAGGATTTGATTAGAAAAGGAAATATACTCTAGAAAGATAGTTTAGAGACTGAGTTAGATGGCTATGACCAGAGTTCATCTAAGAAGTGCAATATAGTATCTGTGTCTACCCCGGAAACAAGTGATGCAAAAAGTGAAAAATAGAAATTGAAAAGACTTCTATTTTATAATGAATTTTCAAATTTTCGACAATCCCCTTTAGACATAAAATCTTTTGCCATTTTTGGGTTAGGAAGCCCAAGTTAGGTACTTGCTATTGGCGCTTTCCTTGTTCCTCGACTAAAGAGATGTTTTAACAGGAGAAAATGGGGATCTGTCCCTAAATGATCTATTTAATGTGTTGAATTATTAAAATATTGTACATTATTAACAGTCTAAAACTTTTAATAATATTAGCAATATTTATAACTTTGTTCCTCCTGCAAACCCTGCAATACGATCTTTTCATTCAACTATTTATTTAACAAAGAGAATAAATCGGGTAACTAAAAATAATATTTAAAAAGGATTATTTAAACTAATAAATATTTAATGGGAATTTTATAGATGAAAAATATAACTCACGTGAATGAACGGACTTGAACGGAATTATTGTCCACCTCAATATCGGAATCGGTTTTAATGAAATCGAGAACGCCATTGTCCCCGAAAGCTCCCCACTCGATATCTATGATGACCTAATCAAATAAAAATATTATCAGATAAATCAATTCAGCGAAAGAATAATATCTTTAACAAAATATTTGGCTAGGGATATTCATTATTTATTGTTAATTTTGTATGATTAAATATAAACAAATGCTTCGATAAAACACCGTAATGACTCAAAAATCCCTTTATCTAATCCTGCAAATTTAAGCCAACCCGTAAATTTTTAATTCTTAAGGGAAAAAAAAAATTTAAATTTGTTAAAAATGAAAATAGGAAAATAAAATAAACGATACTTAATAAAAATTTAAAATATATTTACAGAGAGCCTGCTGATAAAATACTCAATATTCCTTTCAAATTACTTGATGTAAATATATGAAAAAATAAGTTGAAAAATACTTGTAATAAAAAGGTATTTTAATTAATTAATTTTAAATGCATTCAAGCACAAAACCATCTCGCTCAATATTATTGTCTGAAAAGACATATTTTATTGGATCCATATATTCACATAGGGCGTTATTTGAAAATCAATACTATTTCAAATAAACCCCTATTACTTAATATTTGTAAATAATCGCATTTCCTCCTTATTTAGAAAATTGCATACCTCTGACTTTTGCCTAAATGTTGTTAACTAAATTTAACCGGGCCCGCTATATGTTAATGCAAATAAATATAAGGTGTTGCCTTAGGGACTTTATTTTCATTAATTAATTAATTTTAGTTTATTTTGTGGAAATGGCTTAAAAAGAATCTCAACATAAAATTATTAATAGAAGGAATTTCTAAATTCAAATTTATTATAAATATTTAATAAACAGCATGTTCATATATTCTCAAAGAAAATAAAGCTTGAAATTTCTATTTTCAAATCCAAAAATGTGCTAAACACTCAAACTTTTAATAATATAAATTTATTTTTTGCTCACTCTATTTTGCGCCAAGATTTTTAATGAACCTTGAAAGGAGACCTAATGTTTAGGTGAATATTTAATAAGAATGTATATCTTTCGTCTGTTTTCAAAATCAAATTTATCATTTTATTTCTACCTTTTACTCTCTATGAAATTATTAATATAAACTCCACATAATAGATTAAAATGAAGCACTAATGATGATTACGAAATAAGGAATAATTAATTTTTATTTTTTTGTATTTAGGTTTAGGAAAAAATATTACAGAAAATGAGAGTTCGCTATTTGAAAAGATTTGAAAAACAGTGAGATAGAGTATTATATGAAATATAAAATAACGATGATAAAATCAATCCCAATAATTTACATTTACATTTCATATTTAATTTTCTTAATTAGAATATATTATCAATAAAAAGTACTTGTAAAAAAATTGAAAATATATGAAACATATGTTTGAGTAATATAATAACTTTATGAATTATAAATTAAAAGCTTTATTGATGATATGATATAAAATAATCAAATGATAAATTATATTTTTTTTTTAAAGTGATAGAAAGAATATAGAGTGGAGTTAGAGATAAATTCATTAAAATCATAGGCAGATGATAGACACCTAAAAATCAATATTTGAAAAAGAGGAAAAGAAAAGATTTAATAATAATAAAATATAAATAATAATAAGTAGTAGTATGGGAATTGAATTAATTATAAATAATATATAATAAAAGGGAATCACAAGTTTAACTACAAAAGTTTTTTGAAAACTCTGCTCACATCACTATGTTAGCATTAACGTAGCCATGGGACCACTTAAAGCAAAAACAGGTTTAAATAAATTTTAAGTTAAAGAATAATAACAAAAATTTCAAAATAAAGATTATTAAATTTCGAAAAAGAAAAAATTTCTCTCCTGCTCTCACCAGGCTATGTCACGGAAAATGTGGTAAAAGTAAGAATAAGATTTAAGCTATTTTTCTATTTTTACCTGTTTTTCCCCATGTCTCTTTCCTTCCCAATGTTGGACCCGATCAGCTCTTTCTAAATAACAGGCATTACTTCCAGTTCCTAAAATAAGGCCAATAGCTGTGTTTGGGTCTATGACTGCGCCTTGAATCAATGTTCCTGAAAAATAATTTTTTTTATTATTTATGGTCTATAAATGAAACTTGAATTTCAAGTTCAATCAGTTCTGATTAAAAAAATTAAATTATAGATAAATAATTTTTCGAAAAAGACCGGATCAGAATGTGTAAAACTATATCAATGAAAAACAAAAAAATAAAGGATATAATAAAATTAGCAAATGGGATAAAAAAATAATATGTGATTTCGTTTTGAATAAAACATGATTTCTTATTAGCTTCATCTCTTCATTAAAAAATACCAATCAATTAATTATGTTGAAATTTATCATGCATCAATAGAACAAAAAAGACTGACCATCTAAGATCTATTTAATAACATTTTTCTTCAAATTTTGAATTTCTTAGATTCACAAAATATTTTCATCTTGATTCTTATAAAAAAAGCTGGGGAATAAAAAGGTTTGTTATATTTTTAATAAGAATATTATATCAATTAAACAGGGTAAGTAAAAATAAATGAGGAGAGTTGCAATTTAAGTTTCGTTCAGTATTTTTTTTTTTTTTTTAAAGTCTTTTTCGGCAACTGAGGCCATTTAGACTCCGTCCTTATTTATTTCTATTAATTGGTAGCCAATATAATAGAAATAAATTTTTGTCGCTCAGGACGGGAAGCGAACCACTGACCTTTGGTGTGGGAGGCGAAAGCTCTACCTCTGCACCAAGGGACAGGGCTCTTTCAGTATTGATTATATCAAAGTTCTTGAATATTGAAATAATTTTTTTTAACGTTTTAACATTTTCTGATTATTTCGAACAAATAAAAATAAACAAATTTACAACTTTATTAATTATAACTAGATAGAGACATTTGGATAAAGCAGCCAGTTATCATCTTATCAGAGAAGAGGGGATAAATGAATCATTAAATAAATAACAATTTTTACATACTTTTATATAAATCAATTAGATTTTTTTAATTTTTAATTTTAAAGGACGACAATATTTTTAATTAAAACAATTTCTTTTAGTTTTTTTTTTTTTTTTAAGATTAAGAGAAAAGATCAAAATATTTTAATTAGGTTCCTTATGAAAATATGAAAAAGTCTAAGTGAGTTATTAAGATAACTATTAACTCATGGTTTTATTATCAAATTTAACATTTTAGTCTTGTTTTTGGTTAAAATTTGGTTGTGTATGCAAAAATGGTGTACTTTGATTCTTCATATTAAGGAATATTTTAAATAAAAATCAAAGGTTAAAATAAAGTGACTAATGTTAAAATTGATTATGAGACCGGACATAATAAGTTTTCTCTAATTTGTTTGTTTCACTTTGCCCATAAATGCTTAATGAAAGGGATAATAAATGGAAATTAATGCTGAACACAATAATATTTCATTAATTGTGCTAAATAAACGTAATGAATGGGCATCTAAATCGATGATAAAATATCGAATCCGTACCAGTCGTGTCATTTAAAATAGCGACGACGCGAACCCTTGCAATGCCTCTACGTTGGAAGGCTTCTGATAGAAGCAGGACGACGTCTTTGCCTACGCAGTCTTCTGAATTATAAGTTTTCGTCCATGTTACCAATTCACCACAAGACAAACTATGTTGGCGCATCGGAAAAGAAAAGGTGAATCCTGAAAAAATATTGATAAAAATTTATTATTTATTAAAGAAAAAAAAAAAAAGTGTTAATTATTATTAACAGTGCTGCCTCAAGGTATCGGTAACTCGGGCAGTCAGTGCTTAGGGGCGCCATCAAGGATCTTCCAAAAAAAAGAAAAAGTGAAAATAATAAATAAAATATTTTTTTAATCTGACGTTTTTTGGATATATGGATAAAAAGCAGGTTTATATATATATATATATATAGAGAGAGAGAGAGAGAGAGAGAGAGAGAAACATTACTTAATTGATTATCTTGGAAAAGGATATGAAAAACACGAGAGTCAATAAAAAAATTAGCTACAGAATTAGTTATAGAGCCCATTTTCAGAAGTAAAAGAATAATCAGAAGAAGGAGCCTGTTTGAATATAAGAATATAATTTGATTATCAATGCACGACGTTCCAAATGCAGATGACTCAAAAAAAAAGATTTAAAACTCATATGTTTAATGTAATACTGGATAGGTCTCTTAATTCCTTATCAGGAAGATTTAGACATTTACAAAGTTTCAATAACATATGGGGATTTTTTAAATGAGCAAAAAGATCCACCAGATAAAAATAACCACAAAATAGTATGTTAAGGTTTGGATAAGTTAAGGTACCAAGAAAATATTGATATTAATGAATATGATCTCTTGACTGAACTAGATATGGTAAAAGAATTATTTCCTGAAAATGTAAAAACAGAATCCGTTCATAATAAGTTACAGGAGGTTAATTCAACTCTGTGGGTTGTATTAAGAACAATGCTTTCAAATCCTATATTTTGAGAGAGAAGCTTTAGTAAACTTAACTAAAAACATGCTTACAGTTATCCATTCACCCAGACAGAATGAATTTATTGGCAATTTTGTCTAGAGAAAATGATATTGCAAAGAAAGTGCCATTAAAGATTTGCTGATCTAAAGGCTAGAAAAAAATGTTTTAGGTAGGCTAATTGTTCATACTGTCCAAATACTATTAGAGAAGAACAATATTATTGTTCATTGTATATTAAAAAACAACCGTGTTAATAAAATCTCCTTTCAGTTTTTTCTTAGGGTGCCAAAATTCAACTTGCGCAGGACGCCAACAACCAAAGGGTTGCCCTGATTTTTTTTAAAAGTATTTTTCGGCATCTGAGACTATTTAGTTTCCAACTATATTTATTTAAAACATATAATATAATTCAAATAAATTTTTGTTGCTCAGGACGGGAAGTGAACCACTGACTTTTGGAATGTGAAGCTAGACCTCTATCTCTGCACGAAGGTTCAGAGCTTCCTGATAAGTTATAGGAGGTTAGAGTAATAGTAGATTTTTTTGGGATCCAAGGCCATATAGATATTAAACGATATACTATATTAATTAATGATCCAGACATATTTATTTAAATCAATTGGTATCTAATTTAAATTAAATAAATTTTCATCGGATTGCCTGGGATCCGAACCCACACTCCTTAGCTTTGAAAATTATCTATATTAACAATGTCAATATCTTTAACATCTCGGCCACGGTGGGGGAGGGGGGATATAGCAGGATCAGTTAAAACTTTATTGTAAACTTCAAATTATTTGTAAACATAAGCAAGCATAGAGGATGACGTAATTGAGTTTTGGAACCATCTATTCCAATTTAATCTTGCGCTAAACTAACCTCCAGAGCCTTTCATCCAATTTAATCGGTGTTTACGATAATAATAAATAATTGAATATTGGAGAGATAGCTCTTCCTTTCGAAGAGAACTTCATTCATAGGAAAAACATTTTTAACGTTCTCTCCAAAAAACAGCGAGGCAGAATAAATTCTCTCTTATACAGGCTTAATGTTGGGAAGAACTCATTAAATGTTGAGTTTAAAATATATTTATTTAATAAAAAAAAAAAAACCGGGATTCGCCTGAGTACATTGAGTCTATAGAGAAATTGGCCCATGCCTCTATTTCCTATTATTTTAAAATATTACATAGATGATACATATATAATGAACTAAGTTAATTTTAAAAATGAATTTAATTTATAAACAAACGATTAATAGTTTTTTATTCGATAGATGAGGAAAAAAATATTTTCAAATAAACATTTTTTTACCTTAATTTCTAGACATATTTAATTAGCAAGGAATTTCTAATAGATTGTTTATCAAATTTATTAAGTGATATTAATCTTTTATGAAATATTTTAATAATAATAAAATGAATTGCATAATATAAAATAAGATTTAAAGTCAAAGATTTCTTTATAATTTAAAAAAAGAAGTTTATAATTGTTAAAAGTTCTCTAATATCGTTAATTGTTAATGAGAGAAGCAGAGCGCAGAAAAAGATTATTTAAATTTTTACAAAACCTTTCTAAAATATGTATTATTTATAAGATTATGAGTCAAGACAAAAAGTGTTTGTTTTTTCCTATGAATCACATTTTTATCTGTATTGTTTCCGATTATTACTTTTGAATATATTATAGAGTCTAAATGGCCTCAGTTACCGAAAAAGATTTAAAGTAAAAAATATATAAATTTTTATATCCGTGAATATCATATAAACACTAAATAAAAAATAATTGGTACTTTAAAATAAATGAGAGAGGGGGAAGAAAGAGTGAGAGAGCCTTCTTCATATATGGAGGTCCTATTCACGAATATATTAACAACTATTTTAAAATTTCATTTTTTTGAATATGGGGTTTTTATTTTATAATCTAAACTTTGAAGATATGAAAAATATTTAAGATTATCAAAACAAAACTGGAAAGGAATTTTTCACGATTAAGTGATATTTTATTAAAACCTTATTTTTAATTTCAGTTACAAATAATGTTTTAATGCTAAATATTAATATTTTAATAACAATAATCTTAGTCTCATAAATTTTTGCTTTAAGGCGTCAAGTTCCATAGAAGCTTTAGGAGTAGAGAAATATTATATTACAAGTGGGCTGGTTTAAATCAAGTGAACAGAGTGCCAGAATTTTTTGTAAATAAAACAAAAACCCAATAATTAAAAAAATAAACAAAAAATGAATTTATACAGAGGATATTTCTTTTCCCTAGGGGACTTATTTATTTTTTTTTTTTTGAAAGCTAAATAATTCCCTAAATCAAATATCCTGACAAAAAAAAATTTTTTTTTTCTTGATTTTTTCAAGATATTAAGCAACCCCACTCCTTTACTTTGTTAACTTAATAGAATGTTAAATCCCTTTTGTGCCGACGGTCCTGGCCCGAAAGAATAACAATAGCCATCAAGATCTAGCAAGATAAGCAAGGCCAAGCAGCGCTGAACCTCGGATGGGTGGCCCCGAGGAACAAGACTGAAGTCAGAAGCCATCGATACTAAATTTTCTCCATATATTTAATAAATTATTTATCCATAAAGGCCTATGCAGTCCTAAAATGAATTTTAAAAAATGGAAGAGAAAAGACCTCTCTTTTTTAATAATTTAGAAATATATTTTATATGATAGTGTAAAATTTAGAATATAGGTAAATGTTAGGTTTTAACGACAAATCCTAGTATTTACCATAAAGACCTAGGTTTCATAAATCAACTTTAATCACTTTAATCTTTTATTTTTTATTTAAATAGGTTTTGACCCTCATGATGTAAAATCGTTGCGGGGCTCTTACCGCATGATGAATACCAAACCGAATATAACAAAAGCTAAAATTATGAAACCTGGTTAGAGAGGATATATTAATAATAGGATTCTGTTATTATATGAAATCGTATGTTTCTCGTTATAAAATTAATACATTATAATAATAAAACATCGTACTTTAAATTTTTGGCTTTAAATATTTATAATCAATTAAATATTCATTTAAAATCATAGTTACTCTCTAGTACACATACGTGCAGTGACGATCCTAACTCTTTTTTATTGAGCATTATTTTTTGAATAAATTACATGACGTTTTTTCCGAGTAACACTATTAATTATTATTATTTTAAAATAGTAATCCCACTACCCCTAAAAGAAAATTTACAGTTGAAACTGGACTTCCAACCAACAAGTATTCCAGCAGGTATGTAGCCACCTTAAGTAATGAATTGAATAATTATTAAATTTTATCAAATTTTACTTTAAGACTGCGTGTCGACCAGTAGGTCAATATGTATCTCATCTTAAATAAAATTCCCTTTAATAAATAATAAGTGAAAATTTCATCTCAAAATCATAAAGTTTAAAAATATTTTATAATAAAATATAATAAATAGGCTATTTTTTTGACATAATTTCCATTCTGGAAAATATATTATTGATCTTATAAAAACAACAGGGTAATACTCCAAAAACAGGAATTGTTTCTTAAAAAGGAATGTTGTCCGTTTTGGAAAGCTTCCAATCAAAATAAACAGAAACACTGAGTATCTCACTCTATCTTGAGGAAGCCTTGAAAGAAGTCATTGGCGACGGCGCCAGTCGAAGGCCGAGGGAATCTCATTGCGTCTTCTCGCGTCTTACGTCAACACGTGCATTTCTATTCCCAAGCTCATTCCCAACCATTTTTACATACTATCTTCATAAAAACTTTCCCTTAGCTCTTTTTTTTTTTTAGTATTCTAACTCTATTTTTGCTAAGCATCCAACGCTTAAGCTGAAATTTTGTCATATGAATTTGACTCGTTAAAAGAGCTCAAGTTTAAGAAAAAAGACACATTAAGATCTCCTACAAGAATAAATAGAACGAATTATCAATAAAAAATATATATATTATCACACTTTCAAAAGATTAAATAATACTATGGCAGTTATGGCCCCTTTACAGCCTCTTTTCAGCCAAAATACAAGTAAATTTTTTTATATTTATAAATTAATTAATTTCATTTATATTTTTTCAAATACATTTTTCTAATCAGTCATAAATAGAAAACTATCAAAAATATTTATTTATACTTTTACATATAATAAATTTCTAAGACTGATTTATTTTCCTAAATAGCACCAAATGAGTAATTTTCCATTATTTCTAGCTTTCTTAAAATAAATAAATCTTTGAATATTATGTTAAATAAATGCTTCTGACCAAGATATAGTTTTAGTTATTTAGTATCGAACAGCTTTATGATATGGAAAACAATACCAGCAATCCTATAATCCTATACTTGTAATCATGTTATTGAAATATAACTTAAGATTCTGAAAAATTATGATTGAGAAATATTATACAGCATTCCATATATTGTTTTTATAAACGAGTTAAAACCGTCAATAAGGTTGGGGAATTTGGAAAATTGTCTCATTCAAAAGGTACTAAAAGTCAGTCTAGAAGAATGCGCATTTTTAGATTTTAAAATTATTTATGCAAAATTTTAATCAATTAACATAGATATCTTAATTTTTTGATCCGTAAGATAAATACATATTATATAATAATGTTTATATTTAAAAGAGTAATAATAATTAATTCAAATGAAATATAATTGAATTGTAAAACACTAATTCATTAGTTTTTTAAACGTTTTCTGCCAAACTTGAAGTTGATAAACTTTAATTGAACTCTTAATGATAATTAATTTTTTCCATGTAATTATATTTAAGATATCAAATGTAATAAAAATATTCAATTATTATTAATTGCTACAAAATTTTGTTATAAATTATTTTACGGTCAACTTCACGTGGTTCCCATTTAGACAAAATATTAGAAGTTCCTAGTTTTCTGGATGGAGAGCATGAGTTACCCAAGCTAAGAGTATTTCTTCTGGTCCATCTAAGCAATTCTCATCATTTTAGGTTGAGAAAAAATCTATTGGGAGAGGCCAATTTCCAAATTTAAGAATCTGAACAAATGTACGAGTATATAATCTACATTTATGAATTAAAAAAATAAAAATATATTTAATACAAGGGAAAAGGAAAAAACATTATCTTTTTTTTTTTTTTTAATATTTTCAAAATATCTATATAAATAGAGATCGAATCGGATTTGGGGGGAGGGGGGGGGGATACTCATGCAGCAGCCAAAGAGAGGAGACAAAAGGCCAAATTGTATAAATTTAGAAAAAAAGAACAAAATTTTTGATGAAAAAAATTTATATAGTCCGAAGGTCAAAAATTTCTAAAAGCATTATTTATAGAGATTTGTAAAAATAGAAAATCTTTATATTATTGACGAACAAAAATATGTTGATTTGTAGAAAATTTTTTATTTGTTAAATTTTAAAAATGTTAATACTATTAGAGTTATAATCAGTCAATACGCTGATTTTATTTTCTTAGTATTTTCTGGTAAGTAACCATCTCAGGAATATAAGGATTTACTAAATATTTTTATAAAAGAAGATATAATGTAAATTAGAAATTATTTAATATTTGTTTAAAAATATTTTATCACTTTATTATATTTATAGGTTGATAAGAAATGATATTATTCATAAATCATTCCTATTTTAATGAATATATTAAAAAGAAAGCCTAAATATAAACAATAAGGGCTTATAGGGTATCGGGAATGGCATCTATTATCTCAAATTTCTAGCTAAGGTCATCATTAGTTATTCTTTTGATATCAGAGTATCATAATGAAAACTCATGTTATCCACATGAAACTTGGTAAAATCAGAGAATTTTATTTATTTATTAATATCACTACTAATGCTAAAAATTTTCTCATTGATTCAAACTTCATTTTTAAAGTTTATCAACAATCCATTAAATTTCGACCTATTTATTCCTTAAAAAGATCGTTCATTTTGACTCTTTTGTGTACACTTTTGTGCAAATATTCTTTTTTTTTTGCCCTTTTGCTTGCATTAAATAGGCAGCTTAAAAAATATTTGATATTTGGAACCGATTTGTTATTTGGTTAAAGATCAAATCAAGGTCGAGCAAGTAAACAAATTTGCAATATGATTCAATAATATTTACATGTATAGTACCTGCGGGGGGTTACGTCACGCATATGGCAAAATCGCGATCCGCAAAGTTAACTTGCTATGGAAAAAAACATGTTAGGTATAGTTCGAATTAGGATAATATGTATAATTTAAACAAACCTAAATATTGTTGTAATTAAAAAGGAAAAATGTAACAAATTTTAATTGAAAGGATTTACTATGACAAAGTGGCCGATGCTCTACAGCATACCATGTATGATTGGAATTCTAGCGTTAGTCAAATTAAAAAGAAACAATTAAGTTAACGAGTCGCGTTCTGCAAATCCGCGCTCAACAAATTTTTACTGTACTTCTAAAAAAATTTTCTCAGGTTGAATGGTTTCAAAAAGAAACGATCATTCTTTTTCTGAAGAGATTGTTCCTTTTGAATTTTTTCAGTCCCTTTCTACTTTCTTTTAAAACAATTTTTCGCTTCAATCTTCTTAGAAATTAATAATAATAATAATTTTTCTTTCTATTGTTTAAAAGAGTCTCCCTTAAGATTATAACACTCCTCTTTGCATAGATTAGATGAATGAAATGAAAGGGCCAATGTGAGAATGATAGAGGATTAGTTAGTTAGATAGATTAAATAAATTATATAGGAGAAGTAGGCAAGAATAAAGTATCTTTACGGAACGACGAGAAAGCAACTGGATTTGAGAGGATTGTCTGCATTTAAGAAAACACCTCGAGTAAATGAATGGGTTCTGACAGGAAGGCTTATATTAGAAGGCCTACGGCCTATGAGAATTGATTAATTTTTTCCGCTATGGGTTTTATAACGATTATTCTATAATATCCATCTCTCAAAATGGGAATTCCCAATAAAATCTAATATCTAAAATGTGAGAAAGGGTCCCAATTTGATTCCTGATTAATAAGTTTAAATAGAGATTTATAATTAAGAAAAAAAATCAATCATCTCGTGAGGTCATATTTTTTGAATCCTCTAAAATGTAAATATTCAAAAGTAAGTAAAATTAAACAAACCTAGGGGTAAGTCGACATCTTGAAGTCCATGTTTTTGTAGAAACTCGTCGATACATTGGGCAAGAAAGTCGAAAAGCATCTCTCCAGGTCCCATTCGCAGTGATAAGGGCACGCTGTGATAACTGACAAGTTCACGAACGATCACGCCTTGTCGTAGTTCGACCACTAAAACACGTAAGTTGGTGCCTCCAAGATCAAGCGCCATATATAATCCTTCTTCGGTTCCGTCAGTCAATTCAGGTATATATGTGTTTTCCATTTGTAGCGAGGATGCCTGTTCATGAATTCCTTTTTCGAGTTCATCACGAAATACTCGTTCAATGCGTCGTACCGTTTCAGCCGAATATCGGAGACCAGAGAGTGATTTCTCAATCTGTTCAATTAACATAAATTTGTTTAATAAAATCATCACTAACTAAAAGGGTATTAAATAAAAAAATATTTTTTTTTTATAAAGTGGAAATGAATTTTTGAATTTTATGTAAGATAAGCAAATTATAATTATTGACTATCTTAAGTATACTTGAAAAATTCCTTTATCTCTTTAACAATCTGTTTACTTTGCTATTATTATTATAAGGAATATTAAAATAATGTAGAGATTTTTTGTTTTTTTTGTTTGTTTGTGATGTGAGTAAACAAGTGGCGGATGATAGAATAGACAAAACCTGGTGTGACGGTCGCACATCCTAAGGTAAGAAAAATAGTGTTATGTGCTGTAACACCAGATTTTTGATGTTGGGCGCCCTAGAAAGCCTGTACACAACTTTATTTAGTTTTTAATTTTAGAGATTTTTCGTTTGTGTCTATTAATCAATTATTAAAATTATAATATATTAATTAAATTGGCAATTTAAAAAAAAATTTATTTCTCCCGTTTAGCTGTCAGCCATTGAGGTATATCTTCTAAAGATACAATTAACAATATATATAACCTTGTAACTTAAATATATAAATATAATACAATTAGAAAAATAATAATATAATAATATAAGTAAAAAACAGTAAATAGAAAAGAAAAGATTTATAAAAATTAAAATATTATTCATTATTTACTTGTAAAAAAAATATAAATATATATATATATATATATGTAATAGTGAAAGGCATTTGAATTTATTTTCTTATTAAACATGGGAATTCCCCCCTCCCCTGGCCGAGAGGTTAAAGATATTGGCATTGTCAGTACAGCCAATTTAATCAAAATCGTTAGGGTATTTTAAGAGATAATCAAAAAAAAAAAAACTAAAAAAATACACCAGTAAAGTGGAGACCAAACAATTTTGGAGATTAATGCATTTTAAAGATCATCTAATAAATAATATATGAATTTTAATCAAAATTGTTATAGCGAATTTTGAAAAAACTTAAAATGTACATCAGTAAAGTACTAATACTCTTTGGCCGATGTTATTCAAAAGCTTCGATACATGCGCCGAAGATACTTAGTTTAAATATAAAATTCCAGCTTTGTATGGTTTTTCTTTTTTGAAAAATCCTATTCAAAGTCAGATTATTTTGCGAGACCTATTTTTTTTAGACTCAGGGTTTCTCGAAACATGTATTTCCCTTGAGATCTCGACATCGATTTTTAATACAATTGCAATTTTTACCATCTATTTATAGGTAAGAGAAAGTAAAAAAAAAGATAATTGGCTTAGGCTTGAAATATTTGAGGTCCCCACGATGTTTCGTAAATATTCAAGGATTGATTAACTAATGGATAAATAAGATAAATGTATAGGAACAACAATTCTTGGGAGCTAAGATGGGGTCAACATGTACGAGAGGATTTGTGCCCCTATCAGCATATGTGAGGCTCTAATTTCAATTTTGACTAGGGTTCATTTGTGGCATAATCCTGTTTGTCAACATAATAAAGCTTCAAAATCAAGATTCTAATATTAATTTAAATCACTGAATACCAATTCATATTAATAATTATGGCTGGATAACAATTATCGTTAATTTAGATATAATATAGAAAAGAGAATTGCAGTCAGGAATAAAAGCCTCTATTTACAAAAACTACCGTTAATTTATACAATATAATTATTTAGTTTACATGTATATAGCCTGCGATGTCGAAAAAATTTTTATTTTTATTTTATTATTTAATTTTAATTAATGTTTATATTTATTTTATTTGCCGACAGACACCTATTTTATATAATAGTATTGTTATTTTATAATTTTTATTTATACATATATATGATTGAATATTAAATGTCGATAAAACAGGAAGAAATGAAGCATTATTAGTGATAAATAAAGTGAAAGGTAATAAATATGGTACTTTGAAATTTGACCTGTTAAAAAATTAAATTATGAATTGAATGACATGGTTGTTTAATAATAATAACAAATGTTCTAAAATTCTATTTTTTTGATCAAATTAGTCTGGAGGTTATTTTGATAATAATTTATGTTCGAAGTAAAAAAAAATATTGAGTATTGAGTAAGCATAAGGAAAAGATAAATTGTATACTGCATATTATATAAATGTAAAATATATAATTACATAGAATATTTTGTTAGACGAAATGTTTTCTAATAATTAAAAAACTTTTAATATAAAAGTATTTTTTTATAGATGTTAAAGTAATTCTCTGATTTATTGAGAAGTCTAACAATTAACCAAAAAAATATGATCTGTAATGTAGCATTTGAAATAATACAGTAGAAATTCGACTATCTGGACCTCAGTCAACCGAATCCTCAATTATCAGGACGCGAAGAGCCCAGCTTTTTTTTTTTTTAAGGTGAATACTATCAAACAAACGAAAATTAGCGATTTTTTCATCCTGGCTAGACTTCAAGCTTTGAGGCTTCATAACTTTTTAAAGATATGTGCACATGTATTAATATAAGTATTATATTTTGATTGCCGTATATGGCGGCTTATAAGTTGACTTTTCAGCATTAAAAAAAGTAATAAATTTTTTTGGTCGACTTATATGCCAAGTACAAAATTGATTGCTTTTCAAGAATACCTTACTCTAAAAAAAGAGTTAATATAGAAAGGTAAATTTTTAGATTCACCTTTAAAAATTTAACTTAAAAACTGTCATAATTCATATTAATAATTATGGCTGGATAACAATTATCGTTAATTTAGATATAATATAGAGTAATTAAAGTAATTTTTTGAGTTAACTTATACAACAATTATACTATAAAAACTCAAACTCAAAGATTTCAATATAGACTTATACGCCAGGTCAACTTATTCGCCGGAATATACGAATATTATATATATAATATGTGTTGAGATGGCATTTATTAATTTTTTCTAGTTTTTCCTTGTTTATTAAATTTTTTTTAAATTTTGTATTTGAGTATCCGGGCGGTCTCTGGTTCCAATTAATCCGGATAATCGAGTTCTACTCAAATTAACTTTTTGATTCTTTATTAAATAAGAAAAAATTGTAAATAAAACAAATTACTTTATGGAAATAAAGCAAATCTTTATTAAAAACTAAGAAGCAAGGAATGTATCGCTCTACCTGATAGCCTTTATTGCGCAAATATTACATGACGGACATCATCTTCAGTGCGTGTTCTTAAGTAAAAAAGTTTTAAAAAATAAGAGTTATAATATAAGTATATACAGTATATACAAATTAATGAACTTGGAAGTTCATATAAATTAATGATGAAGGTGGGCTTTGCCGAAGTTAAAATGTTTGTTTATTTGAATAAAGAACGCAAAAGAAGAGGCGCCTTATCTGTAATTCTAAAATCAAAAGTTAGTTGGATTTTTCTATAGAAATTTTAAATTATAGGTTTCTTTTACTCAATTAGTCTTTTGTCTTAATATGTTATATATTGAAGAAATCTATAAATATTGAAATCAACCAGTTAATTCAATTTTTGTTCTTATTCATTTTTTCTACCTTTTCTCGACTTTTACGTTAATAATAATATCTATCACTAAACTAAAAATATAATACATTACATTGCGAAACATACAATATATAAATGACAAATCAAAAAAGTCGGTTATCATGAACAAAATAGATTATCAACAAAAAATATATAGCATTGTTAACAATGAGATTCTTTAAAGATGAACCGATTTCTAGAATTGTAGAACAAAGAAGAACTAGAACAAAGTGATTGCGTTTTTAAAGAAGGCATTCAACGATAATTTTTTTAACAAAAAAAGAATATAATGACCTAATCTTTCAATATACACACACTCCAAGAATATATGCACAGGCCCAGTTTGTACTTGAGTTCAGTTGAATCTATAATAAATTATTCAAATAGAAAACTATCTAAATTCTTGGCTAAGAAGGTAATAGAAAATGACTATTATAACGAAAAACTCATTGAGACCAAGGAAAAACTAAAAAATATAAAAGTTGGAAGTGATTTTGTTGTTGTTTCTTTCGATGTGAAATCATTATTGGCTCAATACATAAAGTTAGTGGAACAAAAAAAAAAAAAAAAACAACCTATTTTCCTAATACAGCAACAAAGATCCCATCCCATTAATGAGAAAAACGTTGTGTATATGATAAAATGTCGGGACTGTGGGCAAAAGAGTCCAGGAACACCAGAGCTCAAAAATAAATAGCAAGAAAAATCACTGCCAAAAACACTATAATATTACACCATGAAGAAGACAACAAACAGAAGAGGAAGCTTATTGAGAAATACTACTTATATTTAAGTAAAGAAAAATAAGAAAGTCTAAATGGTCTCAGAAGCGGAAAAAATAAAAATAAACTGTTAACCCTCAAAAGACATAAACATGTACTATGTAACAATTCTCAAATAGCCCCTGTAATATGTGGTATGACAAAAACACAACCCCTAGAGCATTTTACATATATATGTAAAATGCAATAAATATATATATATATACTTGCTTTTTTATATATATTATATTGTATGTTTTGAAATGGGGTGTATTATATTTTTAACTTAATGATAGATATTATTATTACTAATGTAAAACTTGAGAGAGGGTGCCATCTATGTTTATGAATAAGAATAAAAATCAGATTCACTGGTTGGATTTCAATATTTATAGATTTTTTCGAGATATAACATAACATATTAAGACAAAAGGCCAGTGAGTAAAAGAAGTCTATATAAAATTTAAAATAGAAAAATCCGTCATCTTGTAAGATCATTAATGTATTATATATCCTTTTTTTTTTTTAACTTTTTAAGAACATGCACTGAAGATGATGTCCGTCATTTGTACAATAAAGGGTATTAGATGGGCTGGGCTTCATCTTCAATATTTCACTCCTCTACACAATCCAGCTTCTTATTCCTATTCTTTATTAAAAACTCCGACTAGCCGACATTAGAAGAATACCCCTTAAGAAGGAGGCGTTGGTTCTCCGAAACGTCGGTTGGTTGACGCTTTTAATAAAGGCCTGCTAATTATCTCCATAAAGCAATTTTCATCAATCATCGTCAGGCTATCTCAGATTTAAGTTAAGAAAAATTTTTCCTTCTTTTATTAAATTTTTTCAACTTTCGTAAGATTATTTGTTTTCAAACTTTTTAAAATAGCACACCTCGAACAGAATTTTTAAACAGCAAGCACCTTACATACATCAAAATAACAATGAATTTCAACAGGAATCTTGAAAACAAGTATTTAATTGATTTTAATTAAAACGACAATTGATTCTCTTTAAAAAGAGAAAAAAATGAGAATATTTTAATGACTTTTTAAAAAGATTTTAATACGAGTTAAATTTTAAATTGAAAAAAGAATCTTGGAATATTTTCGCCCTTTTATTTTCTTTCTACCACCGTTTTCAAATATACGAAAGATTATGTTTTTAATTAATGGATTGGATGAAAAATATTTAAAAAGATATAAAATAATGGATAAAAATTTATGGGCTCTAATATACTGCAAATGCAAATAGTACTGTCTACTTTAATATTATATTTTCAAGAATTTTAGTAATAAATTTAAATAAGAAATGTCTCACCATACTTTATGATAATTCTCAACTTATGGAGTTTTAAAAGTCTAAAAAAAAGGGATAAAATGTTGAGATCGTTATATAATTCACAAGGTCATATCAAGAGCATGATGATTGTCTATGCCCTGAGTTAACCTTTTCCTATCAACACTAGAACATGCTCATTAGACGGTTCTCTGATTATTTCTCTGTAAAAATAATCAATTTCAACCAAA
Source organism: Anisolabis maritima (assembly GCA_010014785.2). Classification (NCBI taxonomy): domain Eukaryota; kingdom Metazoa; phylum Arthropoda; class Insecta; order Dermaptera; family Anisolabididae; genus Anisolabis; species Anisolabis maritima. The sequence goes on along the minus strand of JAAAKE020133014.1, from coordinate 1,517 downwards.
TCGTTATTTATACATGATTATTAATATTATTTTGTTAATATTAAAAAAATGTTCGTCAATATTTACTTTTTTTTTCTCTAAATAATAAATATAGGACAAATGATAACTAATGAATTCCCATCCGGAGGCAAAGTTGATCGAAGAGGCGTTTTTTACTATTTTTTTTTTAGATAACAATTGCATTAATTCTAGAATTATTTTAAATATTACATAATAAAAAATTAGTTTATTCTAACTTAAGGTAAATATGGGAGAACGAGGGGTATGAAAAGCGAACATTAAAGATCGGAATTTTTATTAGTTTAAATTTCAAAATAAACTTCCTAGAAGTCTTTTTTTTTCTTAATTCTTTACTATCTTATCTTAATTTGTTATTATAAAAATTTATGTGCATTATTCTACGAGAATTTGTCATCTCTTTTAAAGCTTTTATGTTTATATATCAACAATGATTGGGGTGAAGAAAATTATTTTTCCTTTTTATTCTAGCATAGTGGATATGTTGCGTATGTATCTATAGCTATTTGATAAAAAAAATTAATTTGATGAAATGATGATAACAGATAGAGGCTATATGTTTTATGTATGGAATAACAAAGTTTTTCACCCTGGTGTGTGGCAAGAATATGAAAAGAGTTCAACAAGTTTTGTCAGATAAGTATAAAGATAGGATTCTTAACATATACTACTATTATTTTTATTACGTCATATAAAGCAATAATTATAGTCCTGTTCCTTGGTGCAGAGCTAGAGGTCAGGCTTCACGTACCAAAGTTCAGTGGTTCGCTTCCCGTCCTGAACGACAAAAATGAATTAAATTTATTGGCTACCAATTGATTTAAATAAATAAGGAGAGAGTTTAAATGCCTCAAATGCCGAAAAAGACTTAAAAAAAGCAATAATTATAAATAAATGGTATGCGATATGTCAAAATGACATTTAATGCCAGAGAAGATAACATAATTATTTTTATAGATCAATATAAATAAAGATTAAAATTTTGTCATATAGTTGATTATATATATTATGTTGATCTTTTTTGTAATAATAAACAAAAAGCATTATAAATTTTAAGTTTAAAAACTTTCCTTTCTACAAAAAAAAAAAAAAAAAAAAAAAAAAACAATTTTCCCAAAGGAACAAAGCTCACGCCTAAACTCTTTTGTCTTTTTCTCAAATTAATAAACAAAGCACGCCTTAAGGTGCAATAGAGTAGTTTAAGGGATCTAAAAAAAGGTAATTAAAATTTCTTTCAAAAGTTATTCGATTTAAATAAAAGAAATATTTAAGAAATTAGGCTATGAATTTTAGTATAATATTCCTTTTTTTTTTCAAAAAGATAAAGTGAGAATTTTTTTCAATTTTTTGTTTCTCTATATAATAATAAAAGTATTAAGAGATTTATTCCACCTCTTTAAAAAGAATTGTAAAAATGGAGATTTACTTTTTTAACTTTAGCTGTCTGTGAAGGAAGATTGGGCCTATCTATTTTAGTTTCTATAGTTCGAAAATTTGGA
>JAAAKE020133003.1:0-14188 GCA_010014785.2 Anisolabis maritima | reverse complement strand
TTAGGTCTTATGCCTACAAAAATAATGGCTTTTATCCGTTTGAATAATAATTTTGTGTATTCTATTAATATGTCTTTGTTAGTTAAAAAAAAAATTCAATATAAATTGATTAGTGATTTTCGTTAAAAAAAAAATCTGCCAGAATGATTAATAATAACAATTAAGATCTCTATCAAGAGGCATTTGTAAGCGAGGCCCCGACGGCTGGAAGGGTTGATGGTATGCTGGCTTTTGTACACCCACCCAACTCGGTGGGTTCTATGCGCGCCTCCATATAAATAGAAACAATCGGGTATTTTTCAAATGGAGAACCCAGGCGATGGCAGCATGCAATTTCGCTCTTGAAGAGTGTGCTTTTGTGTTGTTATATAGAGGAATGAACGAACGCGCATGTTACCATCCATCGGTGGGGAGGGACTTGCCTGGTGGTGGCACCAGCACCGACCGAACCAACCACCCTTCTCTTTTGCAGACACTCATACATATACCCTAGAGGGGGTTAATCTGCACTTGACATATTTTCAATCAAAACTGCGTATACAATATGCGGGGGCGGCTATTGTCACGCGTTACGCCGCAATTAGACCGTGCCGTGTTCTGCCCGTGACGTTATCAAATGCGTGCACCACCATCTCCCTCACTCTCTCTTCTTTATTTCTATGACGTCATCTCTCTCATATCAACTCTTTTTTTCATTTTCATTAAAGAACTATATTTTTGAAACCAACATCAATCATAAAGTAGATATATGTTGATAATCCATTATAACTCAAATACATCAGCGAATAACGCCAAAGAGAATTTCCAATAATTTTTAGAATTATTTATAATTAGCAGCCTCTGGCAATCTCAGTGAACGCTTTTCGCTTTATTAACAGAGTCAAAGTAAAGCAAGAATATTCATAAAAAATAATAGCTAAAGAGTATCGACTTCAAAACTAGGGCATCTTCAGTGCTAAAACATATTAGAAAGACTTGGTTACTTCTGGCTAATATTTTGATAGTGCTTTTAAAATAATCAAATGTTTTTCTGGACATTAGAAAATTTTTTTTTCTTTTGTAACTTGAAATAGATTCTTTTAATGTCTATTAGTAAAACAAATTTCAATTTAAGTTTAATAAAGAATCTTTTGAAAAATTTTTCTTCATTGTTTAATTAGGAGAATTACGGATTAGTCACTTGAGAATAAAAAATTTAATATAAGAAATACAATATAAAAAGTATAATTAAATTCCGGTTAAATTAAGATTTTTCTTAGGAATGGTTCTAAATACGGTCCTTAACATTCTTGACATTTATTCCCTACAAATCAGTCTGTTGATCACTTTTTTTAAGGTGAATTTTTCAAAAAATAAATAAACACAAGTTTGGTTGCTTTTGCGAATTCCAAAAATCTTATATCTTATATCCATCCATTCTACTGTGAAAACCAAAAGATGCTCCCACTAGGCTACCTCTCACCTATCATAAGTCTGCTGCTTTATCTTGCCAGCTTCTTTGTCTATATGAGAAGGAGAAGTCAACTGCTAAGAGTGGCTGTAGTATAATTCTTTCCTTTACTCATAGCAATTTTTGTTTAAACAAAAGTGGAATTTTTCTACATTGAGAAGATGAAAAGAAAATGATTTTTTTAAAATATATTGTTTAAAATATAGTTTAATAATAAACTATCTAATATTTTATAGTCTTAAAAGAATCAGTTAAAGAAGTTGGATTAAATTCAAGAAAAATAAAACATTTAGACCAAAGATTAATATTATATTTGAAAAAATAAAATGCTATCTTACTTTAGTGATTTGACTTGAGCAAACAGCCAGGCATTTTGATATTTTATCGGATCGGGTTCAGTTCCGTAGCTTTCCGGTTCGTTGATGGTTTTGACACGTTAATTTGTGCTTTGTGGGGTTTCCCTTGGCTTGGACCTTTCAGGAAATCTTTCAAGAGATGCTGTACCTCCGTCCTGTGGATGACAGTTGCCAAAAGCTTCAGCTCCAGCTGCCCAGCCTCTCCTAAAAGCTGCATCGACCAATCGATCTTTTCCTATTTAATATAAGTATAATAACTAAAAAAATTGAGTTAAATAAATCATAATTCAGAGATAAAATTGAGTTAAGATGTTATATGTATAAACGGTCAGCAAGTTCTTTTTTTTATGTCGAGCTTTCTTTGATTATTATCAAAATAATTAATTATAACTCATTTTTTGCTAAAAAAAAAAAAATGAAATTATGAGGAAATGTAATCTTATTAAGTTAAAAATAAACTCATTTGTTTAAAATTGGAATAATCTTATCTCAATCGTCGCTAAAATTTTAAATAAGGGACAAATATTTTTAATACCACTTTTTCCCTATAAATTTGTTGAAAAATAATTTTTTTTTAATTCTTAAGAGATAATTCTTATATAGTTGAAAGAGATATAGTTCATTTAAAGTGCGGAAAATTTTTGAAAAATAGAACCTACATGCCAAGCAAAACCCTTCACACAGTATGCAACTTACAACCCGATCATGACATAAAAGGACAGGGATTAAGCGCCTGATCACATCAAACAATTTCCGTACTTTCTCTCACCTACCATTACTTTTAAATTATTATAACCATATGCTTTATCCTTTAACAAATTTAGTATGAAAAGTTAAAAAACACTTTTTAACTTATTTGATAAATAAAAATAAAAATTTATATTGATAGACCATTCATTCATGGTATGTATAGATGAAAAGAAAGTAATAGATACATCTAACTTGATTGATGGACCACCTGTTCTAACTGATTTGCTTTTATTATCATACAAATGGATTTTAGCCTGAAATTCAAATTCCTATCCATTAAACGATCAATCTTTATTTCATAAAATTGATCATGAATACAAAATACAAGGAATATGATATGAAATTCTATATACGTAGGGTAGGGCTCTATATAAATAATTATCAAATTTTAAGTCCTTATTGGATATAAAAATATTTGAAATTAAATATGGGATGAATTCATAAAATTCGACTTCCATTTACTAATAAATTATTTTTTTAAGCTTGACCTAGAGAAAATATAGAGAGATCAATTCAATAAATTTTTAAGAAAGCATTAAAGGAACTTTTTATTTCTGAAATATATATTCTAATTTTTCGTTTTTTTTTTTTTTTTCATTCTAAATTCACAATTTATTAATATAAATAAATAAATTCACCTGTAATTTTTATAACTTTTACTAATGTCATAACTCTTAAATTATAATTCATAACCTGCTAGAAATCAGAGATGAAAGGGTAGAGGCGTTGTTTGAAAACCACCAACCATTTCCAACAAAACCCTATCAATCGATATTAGATAAATAGATAATAGAAATTTATGGAATATTTTTTTAATCATGTCAGCATCTCGGGCCATATAGGTTTGAAACAATATATATATATATTTATTTTTTTTCTGATAACATCATTCAAGAATCTTTCTTTATACCAATTGCCATAAAGAAATTTTCATTGGGCTCCCTGAGATCCGAACCCTCACCCCTTGGCTTTGAATGTTTCAATATTTACAATGTCAGTATCTCTAACTTCTCGGGATGGGGGGAAATTTATAGGTTTATAGAATATTTATATTTTGTTACTATGGCAATCATTTTTCAATGGAATTATTTTTTTTCTTCGTCTTTTCGGCATCTGAGGTCATATAGACTTTTAAACGATATAATATACAAGATTACGATTTAATTATCCAGTTAGATCTATTTATATCAATGTCAATGAAATTTTTAAAAACCTACTAGAATAAAATGGGCCATAATCGATGAATAACAATTAGAATATCTCAAAGATCATCTAAAAAATATTGATATAATTATAAATTTTAATCAAAGTCATTAGAGCAAATTAAAAAAAAAAATAAAAAAGAACATCAGTCAAGTAAGTATTAGTATCGGGATTTTTCAAAAATGAAACTTAGCCCAACCCATTTCTCACACCCTAAATAGCAAATATATTAAATTTCATCAAAGTCGCTAGAGTCATTTTTGAGAAAAAAATTTAAATATATACAAACAAGAAATCCTCATTTAATAATATTAAATAGATAGATAGATACATTAAATCATTCAAATTTTTATCCTTTCGGTTCTTCTTTTTTAATTAAATATTAGGATCAAACATATAACAATTTTATCTCATGTGTATATATATATATATTGGTTATTTAAACGATTAAACGACTTTTTATAACTTTTTGAAGGAGTCAAAACATTTGTGAAAAAAAGAAAAAAAAAAAGAAGAAGAAGACTTGTGAATTAAAGAATTGAATTGAATAATGTGATGAATTGCTTTGTGAAATTCTAATTTAATCAGATTATTTCATTTGGATTGTTTACTGAGTGCAGAAAGACATAAAAAAGCCTTTAAAAACAAGACAATCTCTAACCTCCATCAGGGTTTATATTTTATTTTATAGATTCTTATTTTCAAGCAAGTCCTTAGAGTACATAACTTAAACGAAAAGGGAAAGAAGATTAATAAGATTAATAATAATAATAATAAGGGAGGTCATTAATCGTTGTTCTTAAATTAGGACAAGACAGTTTATCATTTTTCCAGCTGAATTTTTTGTTGACTTTTTTCAAAATGTATGATAACCTACTTGATAACTGTTAAATAATATTTAATTATTAATTCATATTTCAGGAAAAAAATTGGAGAATCTCTCTCTTTCCGTGGAGTGATGGTGTTAGTAGTCATCACGTCCGGAAAGTGAGAGATCCGGTTCCGATTCCCTGTTAGGTCCTATTTTTTCCGGATATATGACTAAATAATAAGTATAGCAGATGTTTATAAATTATTATGAAAATATTTATTACATGATTATTTTCATGGGATAGTCAATTGTAGAGTTGAATTTTGTATTTGTGATTTTTGGTCTACAGGATAAAAGACTTTAATTAGAGAATAATTTCAATTAAGTAATAATGGTAATAATAAATAAAAAAAGAAAGAATGCCAAATGGCATAGGACTAGTTATAATTTAAATGAATCAATTCTGCCTTTTCTTTTCTTTCGGAAAGAAGAAAATGCGTTAAAAATAAATTAGAAAAATTTTATCATTATAACTAACGAAAAGGGAAATATTAGTATGAGGTCAAATATCTTATTGCATTATTATATTTTTTTAATTGGTTACATATTATATGAGGATTCCTTATATCTAAGCCATGAAAAGCGTTGGTTTTTTTTATAGCTTATACAAAAAGAAGAATCAAATCAAAATCCTTAGAAAATTGATCCATCATATATTATTCAAAAAAAAAAAAAGTTAAGCTTAATATTATAAAATCTAATAGATAAGTTTAGTAAAGAGTGATATATGGCTGGTTTGAAAGCAAAGACCGGTAACTACACCTTGGTTTAACCCTGGGTCTTGATCGAACGATCGTATAATAAATGCCCCAATATCGAAAGGATCGGGGTTTATAACTCGCTCGGCGCACTTTGAATATCGCCCAAAGTATTGGCTGCCTTAATGCCTCGTGTATAATGCCTCTATTGGGGAATTTGCATTGGGGGGACTCAACCCCTTCCCCTTGACTTGACAGACTTCGCGTTTATATATATAAAGGGAAATGTATTTTTAACTCCGCATAAAAAAAAAGAGAGAAGTGTCGGTGGTGGCGCGTCACCTCGTAAAATTTCCCGTCACCCTTTTTTTTCGGACCCAACCCCCTCAAACTCCCCATAGCCCTTGACAAGTTAATACGTCCCCTTCTCGTCCTTAAGCCGGCCCTGAGGGCACCCGTGCGCGGTTTTTTATTAAAAGTTTGCTTGCCAGCCGTCCCGGTGTCACTCACTCATTTTAGAACAAAAAAAATATATCTACATATACATAAATAAATGTTTTATATTATATTAACCTAATGACAAAAAGAATTGCACGGAATTAGAATATCACAGTAAGAGATCTGATTAAATCCCTGCCAGGCATACATACGCCACCATCACGCTTGCTAGTTATATCTTTTTTAACTGTATTATATTTCTCTTTTTATATTTATACATGTACATATAACATGTTAAATTATAAACCAATTTAATAATTAATTTTAAAAGCTTAGAAAGTTGTCTTTTTAATTATTAATTATATCATTTATTATAATTCCGCAGTGGATGTTTTATTGAAAGTTACAATTTTTTTAAATTATTGTATAACTCGTGCCGAAGAGACAACATAAAAGCTCCACTTGAGAAATATCAAAACAAAAGATCAAGTCTTCGAATGGAACCAAAAACTATAAAAAAACGCTCTTACAAGTGTGATAGCATCTTTTCAAAATAGTTTCTACCCGATATAAATAACATTAATAAATGAAATTTTGCAAAATTTATTTCCTAATTCGTCTCACAGAAATTAGAATATTTGAACTTGTTGATAAATGAAAAAAAAAAAGTAAAATTCATACCGCAAAAATACTGACAACTAGACGAAAACGAGTTCACTCATTTAAGAAAGAAGACATTTCACCAAAAGTAATGTAAAGTATAACAAATAAAACTTTTAATTTTAATTTAGATTTCGTATAATGGTAAAGTCACGTAAATTTAATTTAAATTTGCCTTTTAGAATTCACATGTTTTTAATTTAATAACAAGAATAAAGTAGACAAATATATACGATAGGGTGTTGCCACCCTCGACCTTGGCTCTAGAGAATTCAGTGGGTGGTGAGATCAAAGCTCCTTTTGCTGGCTGGGTATCAATTTGCGTGGGACTTGAAACCCCTCGCAATAAATCTGACGGCGCCCGCAATTGCGAGTCCCTTCGGACCCCCCTGATGCTTCGCCCAATAGGGCTTGACTTCATTGCGTCATTTAAGGCCGCTTTACTTTGCTACCTTCAATTCTTTTCAATGACGACTCCCCCTCTTTCTCTCTTTCGTTAATCCCCTTGCTGACAATAGAACTAAATTAAAATCCAAAAATTATTTCCTTTTATCTGATAATGGTTAATTTTAACAAGTTTTTTTTACATTAAATAAAGGTTAATAATATTAAGTTAGGATCATTTTTACACCTTTTTCTTTTTGTCTATATTGAATACCTGATCTCTTGTTTAGATGAAGTCCAACGGGTGCAAACGAGAGCGAATATAAATTAAAACGAAAAATATTTGCGAATTGCGAAAGTGAAATTTTAAGAAAATATCACATAAAATCCTGTCTTAAGGGATGTAATTTATAAAGTTCGAAAAAATTTATATCTAGGCCTCCTGAATTCGGTCCTGCTGTTTTGAGACTCTCATTATTCTCTAACGAAAAAGTCACTCCAATATCAAGTATCACACAGGCGTAGTTTGGCTTGATCAAAGAAAAAAAAAACCAATATATTGTAAATATAAATAAGCCCGCACAGAAGATATTAGAAAGTCGCAGGTTCCACATTCCTGTTCTCTATTTATTTTTTCCAAAATACTAGAAAATATTTTTTAAAAATTTTTATTTTCTTTTTTTAAGCTCATTAAAACATTAAGAGACACTTTACTTACCTTTACCTATATATATAACAAATAGTGAGAAAATATTGCATTTACAAAAAATTGATATCGAGATTTTAACGGAAATACACGTTTTGAGGTTTCTGAGTTTAAAAAAATGGCTCCCGCAAAATGGTCTGGGTGTATATGTGAATCGAAGCTTTTCATCAAAATCGGTCAAGAGTACTAGAACTTTACTGATGTTCTTTTTTAGTTTTTTTTTATTTTCTTAAAGTTCGCTCTAACGATTTCGATTAAAATTAAAAAACGATTATTTTTGGATGATCTTTGAAATGTATTAATTATTATCCACCCGAAAATTTTTTGGGGCAATTTACTCTTGTACATTTTTAGGTTTTTTGTTTATGATTTTTCTCTTAAACCATTCTAACGATTTTGTTTGAATTGGTTGTACATATATATAATAAATCGGATAATCTTTAAGATATATTAATCATTTTCCATCTTAAAATAGCTTGGGGCCGTTTGATAATAATCAAAATTTAATTGCCAATTTATTCCCCCCCTCCTCGTGGCCGAGAGACGACATTGTCAATATTGTTAAAAGCCAAGGGATGTGGATCCGGATCCCAGGCAGAAAATTTATTTAAATTAATTGATACCAATTGGTGTAAATATAAATATACCTGGATTACAAGTATCAAAATACACAATATATTTATTACAAATCTACAAATACTCAGGTATATTTCCATTTATATATATATATATATATAATTTTTTTTTATACTATTGATTATTGATTAAAACACACAAATGAAAAATCTCTAAAAATTAAAGGTAATATAAAATTTTGAACAGGTTATTTAGGCCCGATGCAAGAAATCTGGTGTCACACAATTACTTACCTTAGAAAAGAGAAAGTTGTCTGATATGCTGCCGTCACACCAGATTTTTAAATTCATACTTATTTTTATTTTCCGTTTAATATGAATAAATATTTTTTGCCAATATCTAACTCTCTCGATATGACTCCCCAATTTTCGGGATGGGGGGAGTGTCAAAAAACTTAATGTTTTAGAATCCTTAATATTAAAAAAAAAAAAATTGTCGGTAATGAGTCGGAAATAAAGTTTTCAAGTATTCTAGAAAACTTTTTAAAATATTCAAATGTTTAAGAAAATATTGATATATAAGATTCGAAATGTTTTATACATGTATATACTAAGGTAAAGGAAGAGAAGAGTTTTCTAACTAAATAAATATTTTTATGAAATTTATTTTTCTTTTCTGATGACTTTTTCTCAACTCTGAAAATTTATTAATATTTAATAATAAATAAATTCCTTAATTCTTTGAAGATTTTGTTTATAAAATTAAATATAAAATTTCTATTATAATCACCAGGGATTTCAACCAGGGATTTAAACTCATTTTTTATAACTTTTTTAAGTTCTTTAAATATTTATGCCTAACAGCGATCAGCTCTAAAATAATTATCTTTCTGTCAGCATAAATTTTATCTATGTTTATCATTTTATGGCTTACCACGGAATTAATTAAAGGAATTTGTAGACCGAAAATAACATATTTGAATAACTTATAAAGTTTAATGCTATATATATATATTTTAAATATTGATAGAAATTTTTTAAATGCGACGAAAGTTTTTCGTTGAACTTGGTTTATTTATTTTAACTTATTAATAAATGGATTAGAATAATTAATAGATGTAAATTCAACGATGTAGCTACTTTCTTTAATATATAGGACTTTAATTATTTATATTAACAATAGTATGTAACCCAGGAACCTGTCATTATACACATTAGCCATTTCATATTTCATCCCCCCTCCAAATATTTATTTGTACCTCCAACGTTATAACTCTATAGAATCTCCAATTTCACGGACCCTTTCCTAATTCTTCAAACATTTTAAATTTATTTGTTCTATCATTTTTTAATTGGTCATCCTAACTTAATGCCCTTTTCATTTTTTTTTTTAAATTTATAGATAAATTTCGGATTCTATATTTTCATTCACTGCGATTGCTTCTGGGGCTTTATGGTTAATTTGGTTATTAATGCCAACCTATTCTTTGTTTAAAAAAAATAATTAAGCATTTTATCTTCATCTTTCTTATGGAGTCTTGAAGTTTTTAAACATGCTTCTAGAAGAGTTAAATTTGGAGCCTCGAACGTTTTTTCGTTTTTGAGAAAACTTGTTCACACATACAGACAGACCATTTAGCGAGACCAATTTTTTTAGGCTCAGGAGACATCAAAACTTATATTTCCGTTAAACTTTCGACATCGAATTTTTTTTACGATCGCGGTACCTTCTCGTTATATATTACATATATAGGTAAGAGAAACTAAAAGGAAAAATATTTAATCTAAGGGATATATAAAATATTTTAAAATATATATTAATTATTATTATAATTAAATTAATTATTAAAAAAAAAATTATATTTACACTAATCATTGTATCTTACTTAATAATGGAATATTTAAAAAAAAAATTTGCTAATAATTCTTTGAATGGTCGAGAGATTAGAGACACATTGTCAATATTGATAACTTTCAAAATCAAGAGATGTGACTTCACAGATCCCAGGCAGTCCAGGCAATTAAACCAATTAGTGTAAATAAATATGCCTCGATAATTTGTATCGTAAATAATAAATAATAAATAATTAAATTGTTTAAAGACTATATGGCCTCAGATGCCGAAAAGACTAGACGAATATTTTAGATTTTTTTAAAGTTGATATCATTTTCTAGAAATACAAATGAATTCACAAATCCTATTGATTGTAAACATAGTTTTTCTTTCATAGAATAATCTTTAATTAGTTGCCTTCAAAACTAACTATATCAATCATCTAATTCTAGATTATTATTAAGTGAATGGAAGGCATAAACAATTTTTATGTCAGGAAATAAATATATTAATATTATACACTTAATGGAAGTCAATAAGTGTAATTAATAGGACTATCTTGTACTTAGTAATTACCAATGAAAAATACTTATATTTTTCTCCAATGACGTATTTATTTTCTTGATAAAATACTAAGTAATCGATTTAAAAAAAAAGTTCATTGACCTTTTCCTAAAAGGCGTTGTCTTTCCGATATTTCATCTATCTATAGATTTCTTTTTATTATGACAAGGTTGACTTTATAAATTACTCATTGTAAACAATAATTCTTTATTAATTAAGAGGCTTTACGTGTTGGGCCTTATTTAACATACAATTATCTTGTCAGATCTTATTTATTTTCTTCTTTTTTTTTTATTTGTTTATAATCCTTCAAAGACCATTTGGACATTTATTTGCATTCTAGTATGTATATTTATTTATTAATATTGATGGCTATTGGAGGTTGTTGCACCTCGGGGTCATCCACCCGAGGTTCGGCAGCGCTTAGTCTTGCTTAATTTAAATGATCTCGGTGGTTATTCCTCTTCACCTCGGCCAATTTGGCCGGCTCCTCCTATTTATTCTTTTTGAAATTTTTTAATATGGATTTGGAAGGTGCGGCTTCCACCGCTGATGAAATTAATATAAAATTTATTTATTTAAACATTTTTTGCTTTATAAAATTTGCTACATATTCTTTTTGCCTGACTTGACGTTTGTAACCCACCATAGGATTCTCGTGAAAACTTTTACATATATATGTATAAAATTAAAAAAGCTATTAGAAATGACCCTTTTAATAGAAATTAAAGTTGTCTTCGGCGGCTGAAGTTCACTGGTCGGGTTAATCAAAAAGACTCGCGTTATCTGTCCGGAGGCAGCTGTGCCTGGTTGCTCTACTCTTCGGCTTCCTTTCGACGTCGTCATCGTCGAAATGGGGGATGCTTTGTCCTCGTCACAAGATGACACCCCCTCACAGACACAGACACACACGCACACACCATTCCCTCGTTCCGCTAAAAACCATTTCCCTGTAATAATTGTCTGCAGAGTTTAATTTTTTGCAATTTTATAACGTCCCTTGTCGCTTCATTTTTGCTTTTTTTTTCCTCTCTCTCTCTCTCTCTCTCTCTCTCTCTCTCTCTCATTCTCGTTTTCTCTCAAACGCATCTGCAACCCCCTCATTTCACGTCAAGTCCGCTTCTCAACACTCTTCCACCCATTTTTTTGTCGCCTTCACTTTCTACAAGGATGGTTGGTTGGTGGGAGAGTCTCCCTTTCGCTTTGTAACCGAACTGCCATGGCTCATCAATTTGTGGGCGTCAATTTCTTCTTTTCTCATATTATGAAATAACAAAATGAAGATCTATTGCATTTTTTCTTTTTGAATGTAAACATGACAGCAATCACATATATCTAAGCTTCTTATTAATATCGATTTAAAAATAATTGCTCTGTTATATAATAAAAAAAAGACATCGTGTCACATTATAATAATAAATGAATGAAAAGACTCATTAATTCAATATCACGATAATTTTGAAGTTTAATTCTCAAATAATGAGATAAAAATTGTAAAGTTCAATGTTAAATTAAAATACACAAAAGGGAGCGGAACAAGCTTCATTATAAAAAAAAAAAAACATTGGAAACCAATATGTGGAAAACATTATATAAATATTTTATTCCATTTGTGCTTTCCAGGTTAATCAGCTGCTTAACTAAGATTTTTGAAATTGAATTCCCTTTCACATTTAATTACATAGATTTAATAATAATTAAATAGGAACTATTATTATAGTTGTATTATGGTTATGTTTACTGTGAAATTTATTTTAATAACAAAGTAAAGGTTAGAGATTAGGAATATATTAATAAATCCCATGGTTGCCTCCGGCCTATAATCTACTGGTTATGGTTTTGATACTTTCAACATTTTTTTACTAGAAAATATAACTAAAATTGAATATCAAAATTAGGTCAAATTCCGCAAAGACAAAAAAACATTGATTTTTGTGTGTTCAGCCTGACCTTGATAGATCCAAACATCATTTACGCAATACAAAATCCCAACAAAGCAAACCAGTCAACTTTTGGACCACCCTGTATTATATACTAAATATTTTTTGTAAAATATTGATAGAATATATTTTATAAAAATAAATTCATTCTGTTCATTTGTCTATATAAAAATTTATTTTCCTTATACGTTAATAATAAATAATAAACAACGTTAAAGTTTGTTATACTTTTTTGTATTATTATGTATTATATTATTTTTTGTCATATTTTAAAGTTTTTCCGTGACCCACATTTTGGGAAACCATGGTATAGATAATAAAGATGAAAAATTCTCCTTTAAAATTTTATATATATATTCTTGGCTTCCCCCTTTCTCTTATATTCAAATATAATTTAAATTTCAAGATGAGAAAAGTTACTTCTATGTTCTATGATAATAGTTAATCTAAATAAAAAAAATGAGACTTATAACACTTTATAAACGAATATTCCTCTTATAAATAGATTCATTTTTGATTACATTAATAAAAGAAAGGTTATTTTATTCCTTTTCTTTTTCTTTTTTTTTCTTTTTTTTTTAGTAATATAATTTACAATTTTTAAATTTTCTAGAGCCTATACAAAATTCATTTGAATATTCGTGCAAAGAAAAAGAAATGGAAATGAAAAGCACTTTTAAGATTTAATCAAAGTGGATTTTTTTTTATTTCAATTTGCCATTGGGTTTTCCACTTGAGGGTGGAAGTTGGAAGGGCAGCAAGAAAGCAACCAGGCAGACAGGAGGCCTGGCTAATATAAAGCGCTAAGCGCTAAGCGGCAAGCGTTAAGCGCTAAGCTATTTGCGAATTCATAGACCCGCAAGAGTCGCAAAGGGATCCTTCAAGGGCGCGTAGGCATTCCCAGCTCCCAACCTCATTATTCTACAAAATTTATCGTTTAATTTCTCGACGTTCAATTTCTATAAAACACTTAAAGCGGAATAATGAATATTTATGTTAGGACAAATAATATTTAAATTTTTATTATTTCGTAGCTTTACATAAGTTACTTGCCTTATATTTAATTAAAGATATTCACTACCATTAAGACAAATTATTAGTTTTTAAAAAGGAAACAAAAATTGGAATCCAATTAATTGATTGATAGGGATGACCAAATTTGATAGACATTTCATTTATCCAGCATTCCAGGGAGCCGAATATATATATTATCGTCACCTCTCTTTTTCTTTCATAAACAAACATTTCAAATCTTTCATTTTGATTAAAAATTTTTTTTCCTTTTGCCAATTCATCTTTTCTACCCAAGCGAGTCTGCATAGACAATTCGTTTTCTTGTTTTATATTTTTTCGGTCAATATTATTGTTTAATAAAATTCCAATTTAATAAAAATCCAAGAGGTTTTTTTTTTTTTTAAATAAAAGTTATGCTATGAGTGATATGATATTTACCTTAAAATAAAATTTTTTTTGGAATAATTATAGGCTACATACGTATACCGTTGCTTTAGTTCGTATTTAGTTGCTCAACTCAACTAACCAACTTACTAAGGGACTTTTTGATTGCTCAAGATTTCTTCTAGAGCTTTTAGTTGTTCATTTCTAGAGATATTTAACAATAGAGCATGGATGGACTGTTGTAAGGCTGCAGCTTAGTGAGTTTAACATTTGGATTGGATGCAGGAAAAAAACCTCAAACAATTGGGGGCAAAAAAGGATAGAATACTAAATAGAAGTGAAAGTAGTTCAGTAGGTTGAC